>JACEFZ010022721.1:117500-147500 GCA_014155875.1 Cepaea nemoralis
AGACTGGTATTTGTCTAGTTCTCTCCATGAGCTCCACACTGGTACTTGTCTAGTTCTCTCCATGAGCTCCACACACTGGCATTTGTCTAGTTCTCTCCATGAGCTCCACACACTGGTATTTGTCTAGTTCTCTCCATGAGCTCCACACTGGTATTTGTCTAGTTCTCTCCATGAGCTCCAGACACTGGTATTTGTCTAGTTCTCTCCATGAGCTCCAGACACTGGTATTTGTCTAGTTCTCTCCATGAGCTCTACACTGGTATTTGTCTAATTCTCTCCATGAGTTCTACACTCTGGTATTATGTTAGTTCTCTCCATGAGTTCCAAACACTGGTATTTGTATAGTACTCTCCATGAGTTCCACACTGGTATTTGTCTAATTCTCTCCATGATCTCCACACACTGGTATTTGTCTAGTTCTCTCCATGAGTTCCACGCTGGTATTTGTCTAGTTCTCACCATGAGCTCCACACACTGGTGATTGTCTAGTTTTCTCCATGAGATCCACACTGGTATTTGTCTAATTCTCTCCATGAGCTCCACACACTGGTGATTGTCTAGTTCTCTCCATGAGCTCCACACACTGGTATTTGTCTAGTTCTCTCCATGAGCTCCACACACTGGTGTTTGTCTAGTTTTCTCCATGAGCTCTACACTGGTATTTATTTAGTTCTTTCCATGAGCTCCAAACACTGGTATTTGTCTAGTTCTCTCCATGAGTTCCACAAACTGGTATTATTTTAGTTCTCTCCATGAGTTCCACACACTGGTATTATTTTAGTTCTCTCCATGAGCTCCACACACTGGTATTTGTCTAGTTCTCTCCATGAGCTCCACACACTGGTGTTTGTCTAGTTCTCTCCATGAGCTCTACACTGGTATTTATTTATTTCTTTCCATGAGCTCCACACACTGGTATTTGTCTAGTTCTCTCCATGAGTTCCACACACTGGTATTAGTCTAGTTCTCTCCATGAGTTCCACACACTGGTATTAGTCTAGTTCTCTCCATGAGTTCCACATACTGGTATTAGTCTAGTTCTCTCCATAAGCTCCACACACTGGTATTATTTTAGTTCTCTCCATGAGCTCCACACACTGGTATTAGTCTAGTTCTCTCCATGAGCTCCACACACTGGTACTTGTCTAGTTCTCTCCATGAGTTCCACACACTGGTATTATTTTAGTTCTCTCCATGAGTTCCAAACACTGGTATTTGTCTAGATCTCTCCATGAGTTCCACACACTGGTATTAGTCTAGTTCTCTCCATGAGTTCCACACACTGGTATTAGTCTAGTTCTCTCCATGAGTTCCACACACTGGTATTAGCCTAGTTCTCTCCATGAGTTCCACATACTGGTATTAGTCTAGTTCTCTCCATGAGCTCTACACTGGTATTTATTTAGGCTCTCCATGAGCTCCACACACTGGTATATGTTTAGTTAGTTAGTTAGTTAGTTAGTTAGTTAGTTAGTCGCGGTTCCAACTTCACGGCAACGGGTCGTCCCCATTATGCTCCATTCCTGTGCCAGTGAATATCACACAAAATGCTCCTCACTGTCCAATGTGAAAAGTGGAATAGGCAGGAGTCTCGGCAATCCAACAGCCCGCACAGGTACACTGTGCATAATGCAGCGCCAGAATGCCAACACAAAAGTCATCCACAAAAATTACAGTTCATCGTCGATGGAACCGGCAGTCATCAGTCATTGACCCGAGTTTCTCACATGGCTGTGTCTCTTTTCACAGGGCGACCCGCCGAAAGCGCTGCACCAAGAACGAACTCCGTAGCTCTAGCGACGACTCCCAGGAGTCTCCTGAAAAAATGCACTCGTGAACCGAAAAGGCAAACCAGTCAATCCAGCAACAGCCGGCCGCCATCGTTCCAAACATGCAGTTCACGCTACAAACTGCGAACAGATGTAAAAGCATTCCACGCAAAATTCACAGCTCACAGTGTCGCGCCACGCACTCACTCAGTAGCAGGACGACGGAACCATAGCCTCCTTAGTCGCCTCTTACGACGTGCATGGTAGGCAACAGTGTTACTATTCTTTGCTCCCCGATATAGGCCCCGGCAACACACTTGTTTGGTACTCTCCATGAGTTCCACACGGGTGAACCTCCCATACCATTGTATCCGCCCAATTTGTGTAGGAACCAATTAATGAATGTTTGTAGCTGTTTAGACATTGGTGTAGTTCTCCATGTTTCGCATCCAGATAGAGGTAGTAATTGAACATGTTCAATGTTTGGTGCCAAATTTTATTTCTTTTGATTTCTACTTGTTAGTTATCCAAATAACTTTAGAATGATAGCAGTTGTGATGGGGTTTGATTCAGGGATCTGCATATATATATTTGTATTGTTTGTTGAATTTGCATTTATAACATCATTATTTGTTTGAATTTGCATACTGAAGTTTTGTTGTTGAATTTTGGAGTTTGTGTTTGAAGCAGACCATTGAAGTTTGGGATGATTAGTTTGAGATGTACAGTTGGACTGTTGTATTAAACGTTGCTTGTTGGTGATATAGCTTGAACTTCTTGTCATTTCCACCTATTATTACTGGCCATTTTATGCGCTATTTATAAAATTGAAGTCTGTAACTATTCAAGGTTAAATGATGAGACTTACCATCTGCTGGAGAAAGAAGCTGGCTTTCACTGGGCATGGTGCTAAAGGTTATGGCCTCAAGTTTCACAATGGTAGACTGAGAGTCTCATTATGGAGACTATGGCGGCGGTCATCAACCAGTATGGTTAAGTAGAAGAAAAGCACTGGCAGACTACCTTCATTGCAGATGCCTCGAATGTCGTGAGTCACCAGTTTATGGAAAATCAAACATATGACGTCAATGAGTGCTTGATGAAAGCTGCTTCGCCCGGTAATCCTGCAAAACTCTAGCGATTGTGTCACATGGTAACCATGACCTCTTAGCTTATTGGCATGGCACATCTGATGGTGCTGAGAGCGGTGTGAGGCTCATAATGTCATTCTCACAGAGAAGGTGGGGGTGGCATATAAACATGCACACAAGGCTATTTCTGAGTCTGTGAGTTCTCACATACAGATACTTGCACCCCAAACCTTCAACAAGATCAGGGCTTTTTGTGTACACATAACTACAACATTGGCACAGAAGAAGAACATCTTCACAAGACTAGGGCTTCTTGTATAAAGATAACTAGAACAATGGCACAGAATAACATGTATTTGATAGGAACTTTGTCTTGAAAACCACCCCCAACTAGCTGCAGCTGTCGCAGAGATCCGGCTAGTGGATCACACAAAACGTCTAGCGTTTTCAGAGAAGAGTGTAAAACTGTATGTCCATTTAGAAATAAGCACACTGGAGTCGGCACTCACAGAAGTACAGATAAGAAGAAAAGATCAAACATTTGGTGAGGTGGTGAACTGTGTTGACTTGTTTCGTCAAGCCACTGACTGAGTACATCCAACTTCGATAAGCATTTTTTCGGTGTTGCTTTGGATAGCGTCTGTGGTGGCAGTGGCGTGACATGATTAGAAAATGACCACAGAAGCCTTTGACTGTCCCCAATCTATCCACAAGGCAACAGGTTTGTGCAGCACTTCATCTGGTCCCTACCCATTGACCTGTCCGACGTGGGAGACCCTACCAGCAGGTGCGCTACCATCGGCTTAGCTCTTGGGGTCATCGGAAAAGCGCACCTCTATAAGGTAGAGACACACCAGAGGGGTTGAGAGATCAAATGAGATACTAAACACTGACAATTCTAAGCTATAACTCACTGGGGTTTCAACCAGCCAAAATATGAGTGCCTCAGTGGGGAAAAAAATATACCTCAACGGAGGCTACCCAAATGTCCTATGTTGACATTGCGCTTATAACAGATACCCCAGAAACTAACAATAGTACAGAGTAGGCCGTGAGCTGCATGTCTTGGCAAATTAAGTGTTATTACCCCCAGGCATTCAAAAAGCATTGGCAAATACTTAATTTAAAATTGGCTGGCAAGTCACAAACACACAGTAAATATTGGCGTATGATTACAATGTACTGTAAAGTTCTAGCTAACCTGCCAACCAACCACTTTACTAAATTATCCACGAACAGAAAGTTTATTGTGTGTGAATTCAGCTGCTTAATTCAGACGTGCAAGCCGCTGTTCCATGACTCCACACCCCCACAGAGAGGGTCTCACCAACCCTTCCACTTGCGACAGTGGAGCACCAAAGCAAACGCCAAATCATATCCTACAAGACTCCTCTGACTTGACCAGAGAGAGAGAGGAGGGGGTGGGGGGACGTAATGTCTGATCAACAGAACCGACCGTTCGAGACAAACTGAGTTTTCAGTGAAGACCTCAAGCGAACTGTTCTGTTTGTGACCCATGCCGCATTAGCGTGTAGCAATTGTTAATTGCTTTAAAAAAAAAGTCGCTTAAAAGTCGACAGGGTCGACTTCATTGCACCGGGTTTTATCCCATATGGCTCGGTCTCTTTCCGCAGCACGGAAGGCGTCGCACAAAGCACGAGCTCCGTAGCTTTTAGCGACGACCCACAGGAGTCTCCGAAACATTTAACTCGTAAGGACGCGACCCGGAATCGAACCCACAACCTTCGGAGCACGAGTCAAACGGCTTGACCACTTCGCCACAATGACTCCCTGTCTCTGTTAATTTGACAATCTGTTAATCTGTCAATTGTTAATTGTTGAAGTGCCACACAGAACCTGTACGGATGTGAGATTGAGTTGTGTTAAGTTGATCTAAATCCAGATTGTACGCGGTGTTTCTTCCATAGTAAATTATTAAATTCACCATATAGCCAGTTGCAGAATCACAAAGGCCAAATGTTTTGATGTGGTACTTGTGAGGCTTTGTTGCATTGTATTTTTTTGCGCTGAAATCTGCCCTGCCACCCAATAACCATTTCATCAATGGACACATTTTCAAATGGGTAATATGCTGCCTGGAATTTCTTCAGAATCATGTCAACAAGAGGTTCAATTTTAGTTGCACCTGCTGCGTCTGGTTCACATACGTGAAGCATGGTGTGATAAATAGATTCAAATCGATTCCTGGAAAACATAGTGGCATACCAAGGAGTATAGAAATGTGCTGTTGTACTCCAATAGTCCTTGATCCATGGTCTTCGATCAAGCCCCATAGATATAATACATACGTAAACTTCAGCCATTCGTGCTTCGTGAATGGGTTCCAGGATAGCAGACGAGAATGTTTTCTTTTAGGAGTGTTCTGCATCAACATCTTTTCTGCATATTCATTTATGTTTTGAATTAAACAGTCCACTATGACATGTCATCATCAAAAAACAATTTGAGAAAATTCATAAGTGTTTGAAGTTGATAAAGTACAGTGTTGACGTGAAACCAAGGACGAAACTCAAACTGAGGTTTTGTTTCTCCTTCTGATACATCATGATGACATCATGTCATGTCGATCCTATTGAATATGAAGTTAGCACGAACTCCGTAGCACACGGCGAGGATCCTGAAATACTTTGGGTAGATTGTTAACTCGAAATTTTGCCCGGGCAGCGCCGTTAGACTACTATTTTTCGTTTTCCAACTGCCAAGGGATTTTTTACGTGCGGAACAATACACACGGGCGTCCGATCTCACTACCCAGAGACTAGGGGAAATGTTATTACTAGAAGCCCACGCGAAATAAATCCCGGTCCTCACACCCGGGACCTCCAGCACCCGAGGCGGACACCATACCTCGAGACCACGCAGTCCCCTGCACACATTCTGTATGTATGTGTGTATATATATATATGGGACCATATATATATAATATACCTTATGGGAAGGAGTGGGGTGGTTGACAAACAGCAGGTCAATGAACTGTGGTAAGAAGGGCACTGATTAGAAAAAAGAGTGCTCCAGGGGCGCAAGGTGCCATCTTCCGGTACAAAAATCTTTATCTCTTATACGACTTGAGCATTCGGGAGCAGGGTTACCAAATCACTGCGACCAAATAAATATGTCATGAAATAAAAAAGTTCCCCCCCCCCCCCCCCCCCCCCCAAAAAAAAAGAGCCAAATATCCCCCAATAAAAATATCTATTAAAAATATATTTACATTACATGAAAACCTCTTTTTCAAATAAGTATTCCTCTTCATTGTTGAGAGATTCAGTACAGGATCCCTTAGAATATAAAATTTCAGCGTTTAAATCATTCAACATTTTGGATGAAGGAACAAATTCCTTACATCACTTGTTTGAAAATATTAGTTCTGCTCTAATTCTAATAATTGCGTCTAAGCGAGACAGCTGAAGTCTATTCCTTGCTTTGGTTTTTATGCATGCTAAAAGACCACCTTTTTTTCGCATATCCTTTACAGGACATCACTGTCAACATCAGCATCTTTCAGCTGATTGTTGATTTCTTGGCAAGATTACGCTCAGTAGTTTGCCATTGCTTTCTAGGCGACCGGCTCAAGTACCCCGTAAGTTACCGACGCGGAGAGAACAGCTACCATTTCTCGCGCACGTCACGTTACTTACTAGAGTATAATAGATTACGGAGAAAGTGTAACCTCTAGACCAGAGAGACCGGCTCCTCTCCACTACAGCATTGCTAACAGGTGTTATTAAGCAAGTAAGAGCAAAAGAAGCAAGCACTTTAAATTGGGGATGTTTCATGCCCCTTGCCAGAACTGCTCTGTATCTTTGGGCAGTCCACTTTCCTTAAATTGGTCTTCTTCCTTCCAGTCTATAAAAGTCAATTTTCTGTTTTGCTCTTAAATAATAGTGTTCCAGGGCTAAAATTGGTTAGATCTTTAAATATATTTCTTGCTGGAGGAAGCCGCTTTCTAACTTAATCAAGTGCTTCTTCTAGCATGGATAAGCATCTTTCTTTGAGATCTAAGACCTCTTGCTGGCAATTAATTTTTGTATCAGAACATTTCTGAATGTAGTTATCACACTCTGACAGGAATTTGATGCTAAAATCAACATTAGAAATATCTATTTTCTTGTTATTGGTATCATAAATCCTACCATTTAAAACTCTTCATATGCAAAAATAGTTCTTCATGTAATTCGTGAGGATGTGCCTTACTTTTCTGAAAAAGGCTATTTAACCTTTCGAATTCCTGCGTAATAGGGGTTGAAGACACATAATGTCTCTTCTCATTGATCATTATATTTCCGATTAGTATCATAAGATGGTTTCCACTTTGGCATGATTATGGGCTCAATAATAATAAATACTTGCCATGAAGATATAATGAATTTGAAAACTTATCTGAACAGTAAGGTGGCTTCGCAGTGCGTGAGTGTGCATAGAACAGTACAAGTGCAGTTCGAAAACCATACGTGTTTAATACTCGTTAGTTGTTACGTTTTTTCTCGAGAATAAACCAAAAGAAGTATAAGCTAAGCTTATCGTTTTGCATTTGGTTTAGCTAAAAAGTGTTAAAACAAGATAAAATTAACTTGACCAATTCGAAAAAGAGACATTTATAGCTTTAAAAAAATAAAAAAATTCGCATATCCTTTACAGGACATCGCTGTCAACAGCAGCATCTTTCAGCTGTCTATTGATTTCTTGGCAAGATTACGCTCAGTAGTTTGCCATTGCTTTCTGAGGGGCCGGCTCAGTTATCCCGCAAGTCACCAGCGGGGGTAGAACCGCTTCCAGTTCTCGCCCTCTACGAGACTGCGTGATAAACGGGATTACGGAGAAAGTGGTGTAACCCTTCGGTCAGAGAGACGGCCATTTATAGCTACTTATTTAAAAAAAAGCCAAAACGCCAAAGACCGTTGATATCTACCCACATACCTCGCCATGTCACCTGGGGAAATGCCTATTAGGTCTACCCACAAGCCTCATTCATTCATTCATTCAGTAGCATGTCATTTGCAGAACCTCGCTGCCATAACAACCTTCCAGAAAACTTCTCGGTCATAAGCAAGATGTCCCGCGTCCAATACACCCATCTGGAGATCATCGCCACATCTTGTACCCATCTTCTCTTTAGCCTTCCTCTTCCTCTCTTCCTGGGCATACACCTCTCTATTATTGTTCTCTGCAAACTTTCGTGACGTTTCAGGTGACCAAAATATTTCAATTTTCTCTGTTTTATCGTCTTTAGTAGCCAATCTTCTTCAATTTTCAGATCTTGTCTAATAGATACATCTGTTCTTTTCTGTATCCAAGATATTCTTACAAGCCGTCTATAACACTCAAATTCAAAGGCATTTATGCCTCACTTAACGGCAAATATAAAGAATAAG
Organism: Cepaea nemoralis; assembly: GCA_014155875.1. Lineage (NCBI taxonomy): Eukaryota > Metazoa > Mollusca > Gastropoda > Stylommatophora > Helicidae > Cepaea > Cepaea nemoralis. The sequence continues at coordinate 125,754 of JACEFZ010022721.1, forward strand.
GAATCGATTCGACAAGGTAACGGCTAGAATTGAATGAATGAAATATGAAAAAGTTAGTTGCATATTCTTTGCATCACACAGCAGTCAACGCTAGCGTATATTGGATGTTTGTGATTCCTGAGAAAGTTTACGTTCAGTAGTTTGCTACTGCTTTCTGGATGACCGACACTCATACCATTGTATGAAAACCAACGCAAGGCTGCTTCCAAATCGCCCATAGCTGTGTTTCGAATGCTATATGCGGGAATACGAATTGCATTCGTAACTCATTCGCCATAGATGTGACATGAGAAAGTAACTGCAAGCATTAATTAAATCAATGAAATATAAGCCAGCGACATTGTGTGGCGAGTCAGGATGTATTGGTTGTGCGTGACTCTATTTGACACCGTGTGAAAGAAGCATAAGTGATCAAATCTGTAAAGATAACACTTTAAAAAAATGTTTCATCAACGTGTAGCAATGAAACATAAATACTTTGGTATTTAACTGCAATCTGCATTAGAAACATGGTCTTTAAATAACTGACATTGTAATTATTTATGGTAATGAGGGAATGTAGTGTTTTCGGTTATGTAAAAAAACTTTTTAAAAAGTAAAGCGTTTTAAAAATACTACATATTTACCTAGTTGTTATTATCACTAAACAGAAAGCAATGACGCACTTTTTTTCCACATATCCTTTACAGGACATTGCAGTCAACACCAGCATTTTCCAGCTGCTGTTGATGTCTTGGCAAGTTTTACGCTCAGTAGCTTGCCATTGCTTGCCATGAACGACCGGCTCACATACATCCGTAAGTTACCAACGCGAAGCGATCCGCTGCCGAATCTCGCGCAGCTGTGTTTCGTAAGAGAGTATACGGGATTACGAACAACGTCCTTAACCCCTTAGCCAGGGAGACCGGCATTGACAAACTATTTAGTATAAAACATGCCTAGAAAATTAAACTAAGGTTGATTGCTACGTCCTGCAAGGATATGCAACAAGACACCCATGTGGAAGAAATGCCTTCCACAGTGACTAGGTCGTTGTACGTTCTGTGCGGGCAGTGGGTCTGATAGAATGTCCACTTGGCTAAATTACGTCTGAATGGCTTAGAAATTTCTCTCTGTTTTATGGTTGTATGTTGAATCTATATGTAGTAGTGGTGGCAGGGTAGGAGAATCCCTTATCAAGAGAGAAGTGCGGTGCCTAGTTCCCTCCGCTAGCTAAAAGACACGCTTGGGCCAGGTGGGGTACCCGTTTATCTGCCACCCACTCCAAGATCAGGATCACGTGAAGACATGATAACGGGTGGAGGATGGAGGTGGGAGTAGTCGACAGATAATTGTTGGTTATGGTCTCAAGTTTCACCAAGTGCGACGGGGGATCTCTTTATAGCGAAAATATCTACGGTCACCAACCAGTATGGTCACTGACAAGGAAAAAAGCCACGAAAAGTACCTTCTTTACAGCTGCCCCGCATATCATGTCTGTTGGAATGGATTGTTGGTATTGCTGACTGGTTCACTCTTGACATGGGACGGTAAGGGGCATTTTCTGTGATGTCCGCCACGAAAATTACTGTTCATTGTCGCTTCCATCGACGATGAACTTAAATTTCGGGGCGGGCTGTTGTGTTTGCATTCTGGCAGCGGCCATATGCATGTGCCTGTGTGAGCTGTTAGCTAGCTAGCTAACCAACCAACCAACTAACTAACTAACTAACTAATAGATTGATTGATTGATTGATTGATTTAGGAACCGACATCACAGCATTCGGGGCATTCCCATAAGCGTTCCGTCCCCATCCTCAGAAGCCAGCGAAGAGTTCCAACCCCAATAGTACCAGTAGCAATCTGATTATATGTGCGTCTCGCCTTTCCTCTAAGCGTCGAGCATCGGCCAGATCCCCTCGTCACTCCACGCTGTCGCATTCTTGCCAGACCATGGTGATCCATTTGCTCCTCCGAGGTGTACACGTGCTCCCACAAGGCCGCAACCACGTCTGCCTTATCATGCATCAATACTCCACCAAGTTTTGCAGAGCCAGCCAATCTGTCTGCCTGTTCATTCCCCAACACACCAGCATGCCCCGGAGAAAATATCCAGACGATGCTTGCCACCCGTGACTTCCGAAGCGAAGCAAGCCACTCGGCACGAAGCTTGCCAGTCCTCACCCTACTCAGCATGCTTTCTGAGTCAGTTACAATCACGGTGTGTGTGTGTGTGTGTGTGTGTGTGTGTGTGTGTCGTAATCTCCATCCATCGGAAAGCTGCACTGACTGCCTCCACCTCCATTCTTAATATAGATGTTGTAGTATCATATGCCAGGCTCTCCTGCACCAAACGTCGACCATTAGCCTTTGCCAAGAAACCCCAGGCACTTCTACTACCTCTCAACACCGAACCATCTGTGTAGATAATCACATCACCCGGGCGAGCATTATCCTGAATTAGTTGCTGGATTTCCACTTCCGTGGCCCCTGCTGGCCACTCCCTGCACTCCCGGCTCAATGTGATTATAACTCTGCACAAGTCTGACTGCTCCGCTGGCACTCTGACCCACTCCTCTCCTCGCCTAATGTTCTCCAAGGGGCACACCTGTCTGATCGTATCCTCCGCCTGAGCCATCCATGATTTCCCTCTTATCAGTCGCTGGCCCTTAACTGCGTCCAGCGCCTCATGCAACGGGTGATCTGTGTCAGCAGCTACTCTGAGGTATGCCTTCGCCTGCATCACCTTGAGCCTACCAGCAACAGTCGGCAACCAAGGCTGTACCGCATACACACCACTGGGGTGTCTCTGGTACATCCCAGAATGACCCGCATAGCCTCGTTCTGAATGCGCTCCAATCTCACCAGCTGACTCTTTGAGACAGTGAGCAGTCCTAGTCCATAATCAATCGCTGAGAGGATCAAGTGCTGATATAGTCTGAAAAGCAATCTCTGCTCTGTGTCCATTGCAGCCATAGTTTTAAGTGCGTTGAGTCCCTTTTGAGATCTTGTCACAACCGTCTCCACATGATCCTTGAAGGACAGGCTCCTGTCAAATTTGATTCCCAGATACTTCAGTTTGTTCTCTCTGTTGACGCTTCCATCATCTATCGTGAGGCTTGGAACATCAGCTCTCGCAATCCTGTTGTCCAGAGAGCACCACAAAACAGCTGCCTTTTCCTTTTATCACTTCCAATCTCATTCATGAAACATTCCCATTTTGCCTTTTTGGCCTCTGCAGCACAGCGCTTGAAAACCTCCACCTTGTCTTTCTTGACATTTTCCGCCGTGTCCACTTCCTCTCGTGAGTTTCTGGGTGTTTGTCGCACTTTCCTTAGCTGCTTCACTGCAGCTCTCTTTGCTTTCCAAGCCTGGTCTACTTCTGGGGTCCACCATGGGGGATGCAAAAAAGGATTTTTAACAGCCCTGTTGCATGCCCCCTGTCTGAGGCGTCCAAGAAGGCTGTCGGTCCACTCATAACGGAAGGTCTTGCGCTCTCTCACAGCCTTAACTTTCCTGGATTCAGATATCAGAACTGAGCATGGCATGAGATCACTCGCTATGGTCATTCAAAACAGTCCGCTTTACATCAAGGACTGATGACTGGGAGACAAGTGCCAAGTCAATAATTGTGTCCGCTATCGCCAGGCCTCATTGCCATTCTAGTCGGCCTACTATCATTTATGCAGACCACATCGGAGTCCACCATGGCATCCGCAAGGGCAGTTCCCTGTCTGTTTTCTCCACTGCTGTCCCAATCTCTGTTCCTCGCATTGAAGTCTCAACATATGAGTAGCCTATCACCCGGTAATTCCTCCAATTCCTTAAGCCAGTCCCAGTGTTCCTTTCTGACAAAACAGTCCACTGTGGCATATATATTTATGATGTTCGAACATAATCCCCCAATCTCCATGTGTATACCCTGGACCTCTCTTGCACTGTGATTCCACTGGCTCAAGTCAAGTACCACATGCTTCACGCCTTCCTTCACCAGCAGACCTTGCCCACGTCTCATCTGCCCACGTCTCATCTGCCCATCTGTATTTAGCTCCTGGAGCATGAGGACATCAAAATCATATATTAGCCTCTCCAATACAGGACCTCTCTGTCTGGCACAACGACAGTTCCAATATTCCACTCTTACATGGTTGAGGCCTAGTCTCTCCACTTTTCGTCTTATTACCTTGGCGCCTAGTCCTCCTATTTCTATGCCTTCTTCTCACACCATTTCCTCGTCTTCTCCTCCTCGCTCTCTCTTCGCTAGCCCCTGAAGGATGTGTCAAGCGCAGAGCACGTGCTCCGTAACTCCGGCGACGATTTCCTTGTTTAGATAATACCATATACACAAAGTGTATACACACAGCGAGGGGTGACGAGGGGATCTGGCCGACGATCAACGCTCAGAGGAAAGGCGAGACGGACATATATTCAGATTGCTACTGGTACTATTAGTGTTGGAACTGTTCGCTGGCTGCTGAGGATGAGGAAGGAGCGCTTATGGGAATGCCCCGAATGCTGTGATGTCGGTTCCTAAATCAATCAATCAATCAATCAATCAATCAATATACACAAAGTTTGGATATTGCAGGAAATGAGCAGTCACCCTATTAGAGCCTGCCTGCTAGGGAAGGGGCAGGGGATGTCCCTCAGGAGTCCTTACACTAGCGCCGCCCCTCCCGCATACCAGACGTTTCACGTTCACGACCAACTCACCCGTGGCCATTCAGTCCTCGGCACGTCGGTCCACCTTCAACTTGGGGGTTTATAATCGGAGTTTTCCATCTCCTAGATTAGCTGCTGTTATAGCTAACGGGCCCAATCTACCCGGGGGAAAGAGGTTCTAGCGCCTCATTTATGGCGAGCATAATAGATACATGTTTACAGGAAACAAGACCAATGTCATACACTCTCTATCACATAGATTGTTTGCACAATGATGAATGTTACTTCGGGTTGGGGAGGGGTGAGAAGGTGAAGATTAAGACCACGTACCTCTTGTTTACACATTGATCCTTGTTACATAATAGATCCTACAGGTCATATATCATTTGTCTACACATTGATAAATTTTATATAAGGGATCATAAAAGTCATATACCACTTGTCTACACATTGATCAATGTTACATGAAGGATCATACAGATCATATGTCACTAGTCTACACATTGATGAATGTTACATAATGGATTATACAGGTCATATATCACTTGGTTACACATTGCTGAATGTTACTCCGGAGATGATGAAGATCATGCAGGACTGACATTGCTGTAGACATCATTCCTTTCGTTGAAGAGATTCAGTACTTGGTACAAAAGTCTGTACTGATCCAGAGATGGAGCTATCTGAGGTCTAATAGCCTTGACTGTTCCGATACAAGAGGCACATAATTAACCAAGCAACCAAGCAACCAAGCAACCAAGCAACCAGCAAGCAACCAACCAACAACCAACCAACTAACTAACTAACGTACATATCATATCTGTACGCAATTACAAACGTAATCACCAACGACACACATTCGCGGATTATAAAAGAAGCTTATACATTCGTGTAAAGAAAACAAAAACAATAATTATCAGCAAAGATAGCACCAAACCAAGTTTGAAAGTAACAGCGAATGGAAAGATACTTGAACAGGTCAACAATTTGTTGTTTTTTGTTTATCGAAGGAAAGTTAATAATAGATTCAGGCAGACGTAGGGCAGAAGTAGGGCCGAGATAAGGAAAAAATTAATGCTAGAAGCAACGTACAACATGAACCAGTGCATCACATATGAATACATGAACCAGTGCATCACATATGAATACATGAACCAGTGCATCACATATGAATAACTAAGTTGCGAATTAAAATTAAGACTGATCAAGTGCTATATTTATATGAAGTAAAACTGGAATCTTAAAGGAGTTTAAACGCGGTGGGATCGACTATATTGCACCAAGTTTTTATCCCATATGCCAGAGATCAGCGTGGCTGAATGGATTAGAGTATCCTCTCTTAAACTTCCCGCGTAGTGTTGGCGAGATAGCGGGTTCAACTCCTACACCGGTCTGTTGGGCTAACATGTTGACTTCTCGTCCTTGACCAAGGGACATAAGTTACAAGTTCTTCAGAAGTTGGAGTTGGTTCGCCTTATGAGGAGGGACACTAGTAATTGTGTTTGTCCATCAAGAATGATTATGACCATTCATTTCATCCGGCCGGGTTGAAAGTTTAGAGCCGTGAGTTCTAAGATGGCTGGTAAGGCCTATTTTGGCTCGAAATGTTCTTTGACAATGTGGGCAACGAATGCTTGACATTCCAGGAGGAGGATCTCCTGCAGTGGGTTTTTTGTCCAGTCTATTTTATTCACAACTCTAGCAGTCCTGGTTGCTTCACAAGTAACTACACCCTTGCGTAATGATGTACGCCACGAATTTCAGTCTTTGACAGCAGTCTCCCAATAGAGAAGCGAACGAACCGGAAAACAATCCCATATTGGCTAGGTCTCTTTCCTCAGAGCGGTCTCCAGAAAACGTGGCACAAAGCACAAACTCCGTAGCTAAAGAGGAGGCCACCAGGAGTCTCCGAGTTAACTGCGCTCGTTAACCTAATGGTGGAATCTGGAATCGATCTCACAACCTTCGAAGTGCGAATCAGGTGACCTAACCATTTGGCCACGGAGACTCCCTAAGTAAAGATAAAGACCGCTTGTACTTGCCTCCAAGCTGGCTGGGTAAATATGCTTGTTTCATATTCTTATAAGCCAACCGACACTCCATGGGTGTTCAGTATTACACCGGACGACTTTACTTCCCAAGTAATTTTCTGGTACCGGCATGAGGCCGGGTCGACATAGGAGAAAATGCGCGAGTATTACATCCAGTCTGCATTATTGTCTGGTGAAGAATCATAAACAAGTAAACAATACAGCGCTGAAGATAGTCACTTAGAAAATACTGTGGTTGGAACGTGACGTGTCAGGCTTTCGTATATCCTAGGACACGATACACAAGGCTGAAGGGCCAGTTGTCTTCCTCGTCGCCCCGTTCCCACAGACAATTTCCAGAGAATTATTAAAATTGCTTGGTACCTACATTGAGGACTGTTAAGATAGATAGATAGATAGATAGATAGATAGATAGATAGATAGATAGATAGGTAGGTAGATAGGTAGGTAGATAGGTAGATAGATAGATAGATAGATAGATAGATAGATAGATAGATAGATAGATAGATAGATAGATAGATAGATAGATAGATAGATAGATAGAGACAGACAGACAGACAGACAGACAGACATGCAGGCAGGCAGGCAGGCAGGCAGACAGACAGAACGAACGAACAAACTATTTTCAAAGGGTAAAAAATTAAGCAGGCAAGCCCGTCTTACATTCGGGCCTTTCAATCACTCATCTTTCGTAAATCAATTAACTTTTTTGCATGCTACATTCGTAGGGAAAAAACATTCTGAGAAAATTGTGAGCATAAATAGATGGATAGATGATGGATTGATGAATGATAGATTTATGGATGGATAACCTACCTACCTACCTACGTACCTAAGTACCTACCTGCCTGCCTATCTAAGTACCTACCTGCCTGCCTGCCTACCTAAGTACCTACCTGCCTGCCTGCCTACCTAAGTACCTACATGCCTGCCTGCCTACCTAAGTACCTGTCTGCCTGTCTACCTAAGAACCTGCCTGCCTGCCTGCCTACCTAAGTACCTGCCTGCCTCGTCTTCCTTATCATGCATCAATACTCCACCAAGTTTTGCAGAGCCAGCCAGTATGTCTGCCTGTTCATTCCCCAGCACACCAGCATGCCCCAGAGAAAAGATCCAGACGATGCTTGCCACCCGTGACTTCCGAAGCGAAGCAAGCCACTCGGTACGAAGCTTACCTATCCTAACCCTACTCAGCATGCTTTCTGAGTCAGTTACATTCATATTGTGTGTGTGTATCGTATTCTCCATCCAGCGGAGAACTGCACCGACTGCCTCCACCTTCATTATTAAGCTGGATGTTGTGGTGTCATATGCCAAGCTCTCCTGCACCAAACTTCGACCATTAGCCAAGAACCCCCAGCCACTTCTCTCACCTCTCAACACCGAACCATCTGTGTAGATAATCACATCACCCGAGTGAGCATTATCCTGAATTAGTTGCTGGATTTCCACTTCTGTGGCCCCTGCTGGCCACTCCCTGCACTCCCGGCTCTATGTGATTATAACTTTGCACAAGTCTGACTGCTCCACTGGCACTCTGACCCACTCCTCTCCTCGCCTAATGTTCTCCAAGGGGCACACTTGTCTGATCATATCCTCCGCCTGAGCCATCCATGATTTCCCTCTTATCAGTCGCTGGCCCTTAACTGCGTCCAGCGCCTCATGCAACGGGTGATCTGTGCCAGCAGCTACTCTGAGGTATGCCTTAGCCTGCATCACCTTGAGCCTACCAGCAACAGTCGGCAGACCAAGGATGTCTGCCTACCTAAGTACCTGCCTGCCTGCCTGCCTACCTAAGTACCTGCCTGCCTGCCTGCCCGCCCGCCCGCCCGCCCGCCCGCCCCTCCGTCTGTCTGTCTGTTTGTCTGTCTGTCTGTCTGTCTGTCTGTCTGCGTCAACCTGTATATTTCTTTGCTTGTCAGCATGTTTCTATACCAACGCGGTCCCACACACATCCTTATTATTCAGTGTTTCATTGAACATGAACTTCGTTTGTCGTAACTAGTTCACATTACCAGATTAGTTATAGAAACATGATTGTCGACCCCCAACGAAGCACCTTAATATTTAATTTTATTCACCGTTTATGTCATTGCGTATCCTATTGCTCTCTTCTTTTCTGTATACTTTAGGCAAAATTAGATCCTGTTCTCCTGCTGGGTTCTATGAAGTCCATTATATTGTGTTTTTATGCATTTTTCGCAACTCCTACTCCTATACTTTATGTTCGTTTCGTCGTTATCAGTGCGCCTTGCCAAATGAAGTAGCGTTCATGTCCCTCCACACACACCCCTGTCTATGGTGTTATGGGTGAACTATGTTGATGCTGTTCCTCAGTGACACGGTCATAGATCATCCATGGTTTCTCTCGGTCTGCCTCTGCTTCTTCTCCCACTGATGTTTCCAGCTTTGACGATGTTTTGCAATGTCCCTCTTCTCATTATATTTATTGAAGAACAGTGTAGGTATCTCTAATTTTTAGATTTGCATATAATGTCTACTTTAATTAGTCTCATCCAGGAAGATTTTTGCTAGTTACTCTGGTTAGAAAAAAAAAAAACCAATTTTAACAAATCTCCACAATCACGAAGAATCGAACACATGATCATCGTTACAGTGGACACCGTGCCAGCCATGAGTCTATACCATTATCATCTTGTGCCATGATAATAAGCAGGGGCCACGGAAGTGGAAATTCAGCAAATAATTCAGGAAAATTCTCGCCCGGGTGATGTGATTATCTACACGGGTGGGTCGGTGTTGAGAGGTAGGAGAAGTGCTTGGGGGTTCTTGGCAAAGACTAATGGTCGGCGTTTGGTGCAGGAGAGCCTGGCGTATGATGATACTACATCTAGCTTAAGAATGGAGGTGGAGGCGGTCAGTGCAGCTTTCCGCTGGATAGAGAACACGATACATACACACATAGTGATTGTTACTGACTCAGAAAGCATGCTGAGGAGGGTGAGAACAGGCAAGCTTCGTGCAGAGTGGCTTGCTTCGCTTCGGAGGTCACGTGTAGCAAGCATCACCTGGATCTTTTCTCCTGGGCATGCCGGTGTGCTGGGGAATGAACAGGAGGACAGATTGGCTGGCTCGGCAAAACTTGGTGGAGTATTGATGTATGACAAAACAGATGTGGTTGCGGCCTTGTGGGAGCACGTGTACACCTCGGAGGAGCAAATGGATCACCATAGTCTGGTAAGAATGAGACAGCGAGGTGTGACGAGGGGATCTGGCCGATGCTCGACGCTCAGAGGAAAGGCGTGACGGACATATAATCAGATTGCTACTGGAACTATTAGTGTTGGAACTCTTCGCTGGGTGCTGAGAATGGGGACGGAGCGCTTATGGGAATGTCCCGAATGCTGTGATGTCGGTTCCTAAATCAATCAATCAATCAATAAGCGTAGACGGTCATGTTTCGCCATCTTACACGGTAATCAGAGTCGTGGACCGTTCCGTGGATCATGTCCCGACCATGTCACCTGGTCAAGCCATTCAGATATTTACTTCTCTACTTTCCCCTTGTTCTTTCCCCTTCAATATTGGCAGGCGTCACTAAGTTCTCTAGTATATTTCTTCTCATAATGTGTTAACAAAAAAAAAAAAAAAAACAACAAATAAACAAACAAAAAAAGAAAGAAAGTATACAGTGTACAGTGGCTCCTCATTTCTCCATATACCATGCCCACAAATCTGAACTGTCTATGCATAATGTTATAATGACTTTGTGGTTTCACTGTACTTCTGTAAATAATACATCTCCGAAACAAGTTAAAGAATTAAATATCTTGGAAGCATGACCGCAGAAGATGGCAGAATAGACCGAGAAATCTAAATCTGTTATCAAAAAGTAAGTGTGGTTATAAATCATCTGACGTTGATATTGAAACCTCCAAATATACAAATATCGAAGACGACAGAAAATAAAAATCATTTTCACACCAACCGTATACTACCAATGCCAAACTTGGACCTGATCCTAATCACACTTTCGCAAACTCAAAACCTGTGAGATGGGATGCTTAAGGAGAGCTGCCAACTTAACTTTCCGAGACCAAATAAGAAATGATGTCATTAGACAGACAATGGGATCAACACCTTGTGCCACATACATTGAAAGCAGAAGATCAAATGGTTCGGTCATCTGGCTTGAATGCAACACAATCAGTTACCAGCACTGGCTAGACATCAAAGATCTGCGACGACAGCAAGATGACTCCCGAGAAGAAAATGGACGATATCAAAGATATTGTACAATCATATGGAATGAAAAGATGCAGTGCAACCCTTGGGCACTGCAACGCCAACTATTGCTGCTTAAGAAGCTTGAGGACAAACGTGGAAGATGATGATAATGATGGTGATGATAATGATGGTGATGATAATGATGGTGATGATAATGATGCAATTCTTGAAAGACTGCCGGCTTTATTTGTATATCTGCCAATGTCAGTGTGGGTATTTTGTTTTGTAAGAACGGGGTCAATGCCCACTCATGGATTCACATTAAAGGAGTTGAACCATGGGTTAGGTAGGTAAGGAAGCTAAGACTTGTCTGGCAAACCGTTAGGGAATTTACTTGATCCTAAAATTGTGCTCAAGATTCATGGAGGAAATTGGAGGAAAGGCACTAGTCACAGGTGCCGGTACTTCAATTATCCCTCCCCACGACGCCGAACGGCATTAGTGGAAGAAAAACAAACAAACAAACAAACAATATTGTTTAAATAGTTATTCACCCTGGCCAGCCCCGATGGAATCTGATAAGTTCAGAACCTGCACATAGCCCTAGCATTTCGAAAACTTGAGTAAAGTTATACATTTCCCAATTACAAACACGAAATTTGAGGAATTTGTGTCTTATGTATCGATCAAGCATGTTTTTCGTAATGGCAGTAACCATGTCTGCCTAAGGTAGAAAACTCACCTTTTCGCAATATTGATCTTTGGCGTTAGGAAGCTGGCAGATTTGTTTACAGAGAAGAGGAGTAGACTTGGCGAGGTTGTTCAGTGGCTAGAGCTGGCACTGGAAATAGTTAGGGTAGGGCTAGTTATAATGCAGGTTTTGTGTGGCACCTTCACCTTCGTTCCTCTTTCGATTGGAGAGCGTCTTCGCAGATATGAAGATCTAGAACCGGGTTTCACATCTCCCAGGTTTCTGGGATTGAGGAGTGGAAGGAGATTTCTGCAGCATGTTCCTGTGGAGATGAGTTTACGCGGAATTCTGCGACTTGTCCATGTGGAGATGAGTGGAAGAGGATTTCTGCGACTTGTCCACGTGGAGATAGGTGGAAGGGGATTTCTGCAGCCATTCCATGTGGAGATGAGTGGAAGGGAATTTCTGTGACTTGTCCTTGTGGAGATGAGTTTACGCGGAATTCTGCGATTTGTCCATGTGGAGATGAGTGGAAGGGGATTTCTGCGACTTGTCCACGTGGAGATGAGTGGAAGGGGATTTCTGCAGCCAGTCCATGTGGAGATGAGTGGAAGGGGATATCTGCGACTTGTCCATGTGGAGATGAGTGGAAGGGGAATTCTGCGACTTGTCCATGTGGAGATGAGTTGAAGAGGATTTCTGCGACTTGTCCACGTGGAGATGGGTGGAAGGGGATTTCTGCAGCCATTCCATGTGGAGATGAGTGGAAGGGAATTTCTGTGACTTGTCCTTGTGGAGATGAGTTTACGCGGAATTCTGCGATTTGTCCATGTGGAGATGAGTGGAAGGGGATTTCTGCGACTTGTCCACGTGGAGATGAGTGGAAGGGGATTTCTGCAGCTAGTCCATGTGGAGATGAGTGGAAGGGGATTTCTGTGACTTGTCCATGTGGAGATGAGTGGAAGGGGATTTCTGCGACTTGTCCACGTGGAGATGGGTGGAAGGGGATTTCTGCAGCCATTCCATGTGGAGATGAGTGGAAGGGAATTTCTGTGACTTGTCCTTGTGGAGATGAGTGGAAGGGGATTTCTGTGACTTGTCCATGTGGAGATGAGTGGACGGGGATTTCTGCGACTTGTTCCTGTGAAGATGAGTGGACGGGGATTTCTGCGACTTGTTCCTGCGGAGATGAGGGGATTTGCATTTCTGCGACTTATCCATGTGGAGATGAGTGGAAGGGTATTTCAGTAACTTGTCACCATGGAGATAAGTGGTAGAGGATTTCTGCGACATGTCACCGCGGAGACGAGTGGAAAAGGATTTCTGCGACATGTTCCTGCTGAGATAAGTGGAAAGGGGTTTGAAAAATCCGAATTCGCCTTGCTGCCGATCGAACCCATAACCTTCGGGTCGGTAGGCAAGTGTTTAGTCACTAAACTACCGTGGCTCTGAGTGTATAATATACCAGGTGTTTGTAACGTTTCACTACATTTTGTATGTAGAACGCATTTGAAAAATGAAGTACATGACGTCATAGAAAAATGTGTCCCACAGTCCACCGTTAAGCAATATGCAGCGAATGGCTGTCAAATTTGTTCTACATACAATCTGCAGTGAGACTTTACAAACTTAGTTAGACATACTTATCAACTATTCACCTAATATGACACATATGTCATTCTCCAGAGTTCTAAGACATTGAAAACCCTTTAAAAACGAAGTGACACATACTTTGATGCCGTTTTCGTTTGTTTCGTGTATTGCTCTGTGTGTATATTTGTTGTTTCCCCATGTTATTATTTGTTGATTTGGATTTGTCATCTTATTCTTGTAATTGTAATTTTATAAACATGACCTGCACTTTGTGTTTTCCAAATGTTTAAATTCCTAGAATAGATAAATGACATGACGTAACATTGTCCAGTCGAGCATACGCCACAAGATCTACTCCGAAAAATATAAAAAGAAAAAAAAAGAACAAGATAGTATCTTTATCTATCTAGGTCAAATTATTTTTGAGGTATCTTGGAGTCGGACGACAACTAGAATATTTGCGATGGCTAAGAGGGAATATATAAATGATACGACTGTAACAATAAACAGTGGGGTAGGCTGGACTATTGTCACTGTCACGAAAAATAAACTTGATGGTTCGATCGATGAAAAAAAAAGAGACATTCGTCTGCACAAACACCGGCAAACCCTTTGATGTTGTATAGACTGAGGAACAAAATACGTCGCGTCAAATGTCTACCCCGGTCGGCAATTTGTTAACAAGTTGTTGCTCGAGACGAACAATAACGCCAGACGTCTGCCAAGGCGGTTGTTAGCCTTTGAAGTGTAGACTAAATGTCTGAATACACGTCGGTTGGATTGTGTGATGTAGGGGACATGATTCCCCAGATCCCAGACTAGCGGGACTCTCGGAAGTGCCAGGATCTTTGTTGTATGAGACAAACAATCTCCCAGATGAAAGGGGACACCAGCCAGATGTTCACATTGAGTTGGGAAAAATAAAGAGAAAAACAACTTCTCGACGCCTCTGCGTCTAGACAATTTGGTGACGTCACTCAAGCCCCGATATAAAACCAGTTGCGGTAAACAAGTTCGAGGAGTCGACCAAAAATTCTGAAGTGTTAAAGATCGGCGCAGTATTCCGAGTTGTGTTAATTGAAAGAGACTATAGTGTCAACGTGTTGATAATTATCGGCGGACATAGATCCAGTCTGTGATTGCATAGTCTCAATCATCAACCGGAATAGGCATATGGTAGTCTATTAATCATATCTAACTTAGAGTATGATTAGGAATAGAGTACAGTACTGTGCGGTGATGGCGATATAATGTATTATAGGTGCGGTGATAGAATGTTCTATAAGTGCGGTGCTAGAAAGTATTATAGGAGCGTCGGCACTAGTGTCCTATTGTATGGCTTTAACTAGCTTGTGTGATATATCATTTTACTCAGGGAGTTGAGGACAATGTAGTGGGATAATAATTAGAGAGATTGAGGATGGTTGGGAGGGAGGAGGGGAATGTGAAAAGGTAGGATCTTCCAGTAGGGCATCTGCTGGGTTTCTACCCGTTCCTTTATTCTTTCCTGGTGTTGCCATGTCTAAGACCAATGTGATGAGCTATTTGGCCGTATGACAGAGATCGGATCTCTGTTATAGATCTGAGTGCTGCTATTGGCCTACACTCACCTAATTACGGTCAGGATTGAGTTGCTCTCACCATGATGTTCTCTACTCAACAGGTTCCACTTGAGTGTGCGATGATTTATTACGAAGAAGCAGTTTCAAAGTTTTATACAATGATGGCTCACGGAATGAAGACAGAGGTTACTGAGAGGCTTTTACACGGGGCTCAGAACCTAGTTGGTCTGCAGAAACCTGGCTTCTGCTGAGCCGGACTTGATGAACATAAGTGTTGTGTTTACTGAGTGATAAGCTTCATCACCGAAGATTCATAACTCATATACCAAGGACACACACACACTACACACACACCACACTATATATATATATATATATATATATATATATATATATATATATATATATATATATATATATATATATATATATATATATATATCACATCTACCTAGAAACATTAATAGGTTGTTTGTTAAAGAGGGGGAAAATCTTATAATCAGAGACTTGTGAACAGTAGATTTTCCCAAGTGACATTTCAGTTAATTGAAAGATTCTCTGTTCAACAAACATTATTAAACAGAGTAACTTCACCGTGTTTGTTAGAGTGAAGACCAAGATCGAACAGTGTCTAACTGATGACCAGCATCCTGTTTGTTCGAGCGTTATCGGAGAAAGTCGTCACGTGGACGGAGAAACATCTTCTGGGTGAGGTTCACTGTCCGGAATACATGGTGCTGTTGTGTGCTCAGCACAGTGATGTAACAGACTTTGCTCCTGATTCACTGGTCTGATTCTACATACACATTAGAATATTCGACACACATTCTACACATTACACACATACATTCTCACACACATACTCTTTGCTTTAATAAATTAATTGTTGTATTTATTTGTTAAAGCTAGAGTTGTTGAGTATGTTGTGTTGGGGAAGAATGAGAGGGGGCATGATCCAGGGGTGAGTGAGAGTAAGAAAGAGGTGTCTACAGACTGAAGGAGTTTTGTGGACGGATTCTGGTGGTTTCTCTAGGACAATAATATTGGGTTAATAAAATTGTGGGTGTTGATTCCCCTCACTCCAGGGACGACACTAAAGTAATAAAGGATTACTTACGACAGTCACACGTGTAACTATGGGACACGTTCTAGGTCAAGACCCGGGTGTAGTTGGTCCCCTGACCCTCAGACTCCTGGACTCTGCTTTTTCTCACTCACTCAACCTAGGGACTCTACCTCTAGGGGCTCAATCCATACAGCAGACTCAACTCGAGTGACGTCATCTTAACAACATTCAGTGTATTATACATGATAGTACAGGAGTGGACTAGAAGTAGACTAAGGCAGTGAGGATATCGATAAGATAGATGCAGAAGGGTTATCAGATTCAGAATCTGAGCTGTCATCGTGGGCAGCTCCCAGTTCGGTCTGTACGATCGGACTGTCCTCATTCTCTCACCCGGCATCCGAAGGGTCGTCCTTCCCAAGAGTGCAGACTCGTCAGGCGGATGAGTGATGATAGCCCTCCTTCCAGTGACGATCCCGAATTTCAAATGTAGACCAGGTGAACTGAGGCTAATCGCTGTCTTCTAACAAATGTCAATACATCAGAACACCTTACTTCCCTGAGGCCATCATACTTCTCAGTACGTAAATGTCCTGATCTCAGACCGATGTAGGTGGTCCACTGAAGAAAGCACAGTCTCTCACAGAAATGTCCGTAGTCGGTAGGACCACCACCGATTCACTGCGTTACAGCAAGTCGCTCACACAGTCGAACCTTCCGTCGGAGCATGGTAGCTCATATACCAGACGGAATTGTCATCTTTGGCCGCATCGTGGCCTGGATAAATCACATGTGCCATCATGGCCTAGCCATAGAATGTTCTTACTTGGTGAAAGTTTGGCTTAGGTGGTTTCTGGGCCGGATCTTCAGACTAGGTCGTACCGTAGCTGAAGGAGACCTCTCAGGTGGAAACCCAGCGCGCTGCACCAACACCGGGGAGTTCGCTGAATCACTGGTTTATGTCACTGGCCTGGCTCCACCTTTCCATCTTCAGTACAGACTTGGTTGGTGCTTCACACTAGAAGGCTGACCCTCTATCAAAGAAATTATCGTCCTCACTCGCCATAGTATCTGTTGAGAGTCTCCAAACTCTATGAAGACAGGCCGGCCTTCCATAAAATCGTCCTTCCAGTCGAACAACAATAACCCACTGCCACTACTTAACAACACAACCTTGGACCCTGTAGCAAGTTTCGCGGTTCAAGAGAATTGCCACTATTGCGGGGGCCTCGACTTTCTCGGAGATTTCGTGATCTCCTTCACTAGAAAGTCGAATTCCTCTAGTCTGATCATGCAAGCTAGAAAAGAAATCCCTAGAACAGACCGTCTACAAGATTTTAGAAAGATACTGAAAGGGGATCTCCTTTCGGGGTTTCTCCGCCTAAAAATAATCCTAAATAAGACGTGAGGCCAGCCTACGGCTATCTTGTGACATCGACGTAGTAACGTTGTCCAGGCGAGCGCAAAACACAAGAAATACACCGACAACTAGAAGAATAAGACAACACAAAACATTTACCAATCTACGTCAGATTGCATCGGAGCGATCCTGAAGTGGGACAACTAATAGAATGTTTGCGATGGCTAAGAGAGAATTTGGAGAACAACAACAATCCTTGCATTAAAGAATGCACGTGAAATGTGATCAACGAAAATAATCCTCATTTCGTGTGTGCGTCCGGCCAATGGCAATAGATGGTTCTGAAACTTTGACAACACGTAATCGTGATGAACACGTACAGAGGTGGATCTGAAATATTGACAACACCTGAAAGGTATATAGGTGGTTCTGGAACATTGAAAACACCCGGAGGTGACGGAACACGTATAAAGGTGGTTCTGGAACATTGACAACCTCTGAAGGTGATGGGACACGTACATAGGTGGTGCTGGAACATTGACAACATCTGAAGATGATGGGACACGTACATAGGTGGTTCTAGAACATTGACAATATCTGAACGTACAGAGGTGGTTCTAGAACATTGACAACATCTGAACTTCAGAGATGGTTCTAGAACATTGACAATATCTGAACGTACAGAGGTGGTTCTAGAACATTGACAACATCTGAACTTCAGGATGGTTCTAGAACATTGACAATATTTGAACGTACAGAGATGGTTCTGGAACAATGACAATATCTGAACGTACAGAGATGGTTCTGGAACAATGACAATATCTGAACGTACAGAGATGGTTCTGAAATATTCACAACACCTAAACGCACGGAGGTACTGGTGACGCGACGACACTTGTAAAGGACGGCGCTCTAGCGATATTGACAGCAAACTGAACAGGTGCATGATTTCATGGGGCGCGGGTTCGAAGCCTGGGCTCATTGCTTGCCAAAGTGCGGGAAAGATTGACCATATAGTATAGTCCTCCTTGCTCTAGGCAGTGGACACAACTGGCTCATAGACATAATGCTTCTGACAAGTAGGCAGTGGGGACAACTAGCTATAGAAACAACCGTCTGTCTAGTAGATAGTGCGGACAACTAGCTATAGAAACAACCCGTCTGTCAAGTAGGCAGTGGGGACAACTAGCTATAGAAACAACCAGTCTGTTAAGTATATAGTGGGGACAACTAGCTATAGAAACAACCCGTCTGTCAAGTAGGCAGTGGCGACAACTAGCTATAGAAACAACACGTCTGTCAAGTAGGCAGTGGGGACAACTAGCTATAGAAACAACCCGACTGTTAAGTAGATAGTGGGGACAACTAGCTATAGAAACAACCCGTGTGTCAAGTAGGCAGTGGCGACAACTAGCTATAGAAACAACCCGTCTGTCAAGTAGATAGCGGGTACAACTAGCTAGAAACAACTCTTCTGTCAAGTAGGCAGTGGAGACAACTAGCTAGAAACAACAGGTCTGTCAAGTAGGCAGTGGCGACAACTAGCTATAGAAACAACCCTTCTGTCAAGTAGGCAGTGGCGACAACTAGCTATAGAAACAACACGTCTGTCAAGTAGATAGCGGGTACAACTAGCTAGAAATAACCCGTCTTTCAAGAGATAGTTGGGACAACTAGCTATAGAAATAACCCGTCTGTCATGTAGATAGTGGGGACAACGAGCTAATAAAACAACCCGTCTGTTAAGTAGGCAGTGGGGACAACTAGCTATAGAAACAACCCGTCTGTCAAGTAGGCAGTGGGGACAACTAGCTATAGAAACAACCCGTCTGTCAAGTAGGCAGAGGGGACAACTAGCTATAGAAACAACCCGTCTGTTAAGTAGATAGTGGGGACAACTAGCTCTAGAAACAACCAGTCTGTCAAGTAGGCAGTGGGGACAAATAGCTATAGAAACAACCCGTCTGTCATGTAGATAGTGGGGACAACTAGCTATAGAAACAACCCGTCTGTCAAGTAGATAGTGGGGACAACTAGCTATAGAAACAACCAGTCTGTCAAGTAGGCAGTGGGGACAACTAGCTATAGAAACAACCAGTCTGTCAAGTAGGCAGTGGGGACAAATAGCTATAGAAACAACCCGTCTGTCATGTAGATAGTGGGGACAACTAGCTATAGAAACAACCCGTCTGTCAAGTAGATAGTGGGGACAGCTAGCTATAGAAACAGCCCGTCTATCAAGTAGGTAGTTGGGACAACTAGCTATAGAAACAGCCCGCCTGTCAAGTAGATAGTGGGGACAGCTAGCTATAGAAACTGCCCATCTGTCAAGTAGATAATGGGGACAACTAGCTATAGAAACAACCAGTCTGTCAAGTAGGCAGTGGGGACAACTAGCTATAGAAACAACCAGTCTGTCAAGTAGGCAGTGGGGACAAATAGCTATAGAAACAACCCGTCTGTCATGTAGATAGTGGGGACAACTAGCTATAGAAACAACCCGTCTGTCAAGTAGATAGTGGGGACAGCTAGCTATAGAAACAGCCCGTCTATCAAGTAGGTAGTTGGGACAACTAGCTATAGAAACAGCCCGCCTGTCAAGTAGATAGTGGGGACAGCTAGCTATAGAAACAACCCGTCTGTCAAGTAGATAGTGGGGACAACTCGATATAGAAACAACCCGTCTGTCATGTAGATAGTGGGGACAACTCGATATAGAAACAACCCGTCTGTCAAGTAGATAGTGGGGACAACTCGATATAGAAACAACCCGTCTGTCAAGTAGATAGTGGGGACAACTAGCTAGAAACAACCCGTCTGTCAAGTAGATAGTGGGGACAGCTAGCTAGAAATAACCCGTCTGTCAAGTAGATAGTGGGGACAGCTAGCTAGAAATAACCCGTCTGTCAAGTAGATAGTGGGGACAGCTAGCTATAGAAACTGCCCATCTGTCAAGTAGATAGTGGGGATAACTCGCTATAGAATCAGCCCGTCTGTCAAGTAGATAGTGGGGACAGCTAGCTATAGAAACTGCCCATCTGTCAAGTAGATAGTGGGGACAACTCGCTATAGAATCAGCCCGTCTGTCAAGTAGATAGTGGGGACAGCTAGCTATAGAAACTGCCCATCTGTCAAGTAGATAGTGGGGACAGCTAACTATAGAAACTGCCCATCTGTCAAGTAGATAGTGGGGACAACAAGCTATAGAAACTGCCAGTCTGTCAAGTAGATAGTGGGGACAACAAGCTATAGAAACAACCCGTCTGTCAAGTAGATAGTGGGGACAACTAGCTATAGAAACAACCCGTCTGTCAAGTAAGCAGTCGCAACGCCTAGCAGAAAAAAACATGTCGGGTTCAAGTTAAATTAGATGCAAATCTTTTACAGGACGTAGCAGTGAACTCCAGCAATGTTTGGCTGTTCGTGATTATTGAGCAAGTGTACGTTCAGTAGTTTGCCATTGATTTCCGAACGACCGGCACAGATACCATTTTATAAAACAAACCAAACGCAAGGTGGTCTGCTGCCAAATCGCCCACAGCTGTGCTTCGAACGCGGCATGAAGGGTTACGAACTGTGACCGTAACTCTTTCGCCACGAAGCAGGCTGTTCAAATAGGCAGTGGGACCAAAAATGACCCATAGAAACACAACGCTGAGACCCCAGTGGACTAAATCTAGAGATTTTTTTGTTTTTGTTGTTTGTCCATCAAGAATGATGATGACCATTCATTTCATCCAGTGGGGTTGAAGGTGTGGAGCCGTGGGTTCTAAGATGGCTGATAAGGCCTATTTTGGCTCGAAATGTTCTTTGACAATGTGGACAAAGAATGCTTGACGTCTCTGGAGGAGGATTTCCTGCAGTGGTTTTTCTGTCCTGCCTTTTCTTCACAGCTCTTGCAGTCCTGGTTGCCTCACATATAACTGCACCTTTGCGCAATGATGCACGCCACGAATTTCGGTCTCTGGCTGCAGCCTCCCAGGTGTCTGATGAATTCCAAAAGCATTCAGTGAAATTTTCAGAGTGTCTTTAAAACGTTTCCTCTGGCCACCTTGGGAGCGTTTACCACAACGCAGTTCGCTGTAAAAAATTCGTTTAGGGAGCCTGTGATCTGGCATGCGAGTCAAGTGACCAGCCCAGCGAATCTGATTCTTCATCAGTAGAGTGTGGATACTGGGTATGGATGCTCTTTCTAGGACTTCAGTGTCTGGAATCTTGTCTTGCCATTTAATCTTCAGTAGCTTCCTTAGGCAGACTGTGTGGAAGTGGTTTAATTTCCTAGCGTGTCGCTGATAAACAGTCCAGGTTTCACAAGCATATAGCAGTGTGGATAATACAACTGCTTTGTAGACTTTTAGCTTTGTTTGCAGGCTTATTCCAGTTCTGTCCCATACATTCTTGTACAGTCTGCCAAAGGCTGCACTGGCCTTGGAGATTCTTGCATTCACTTCGTCATCGATTGTGGCAGCTTGTGACACGGTGCTGCCAAGATAGGTAAATTTGTCCACAAGCACTTAGTCTATGATCATTCACTTTGATATTCGGCACAGTGTGATTATTCCCTGGAGCTGGCTGGTACATAACTACAGTCTTCT
>JACEFZ010022721.1:155000-207500 GCA_014155875.1 Cepaea nemoralis
GTGTCCTGGCCCTGTCGCTGCCATGTGTCAATCATCTGTCACATCTTGTATCCGTCTACCTTGTGGTCTGCTTCCTCTCCGCCTCCCGGGGACACCTCCCTGCAGAATAATCGTTTTCCAGACACTCAGGTTTTGTGTTTTTGTTTCCATGCCCAAAATACTTGATTTTCCTCAATTTTATTTGTTTTCTCAATTTTATTTGTTTCCTCACTTGTATTTGTTTTTCCAGTTTTGGTTTCCGTACAATGGTAGGAGTGCCGGTCGTTCTGAAGGCAATGGCAAACTACTGAACGTAAACTTTCCAAGTAATCACAAACAACTAAACATTGCTGGAGTTGACTGCTACGTCCTATAAACAATATGCAACTAACTTTATGTACCATTTATATTTAAAGGTGCATATTTGTATTCCGGCACTCGTTAAAAGACCAAGTGTCACAGCTGCATTTTGTCACAGGAAATCCTTATGCACCCAATTATCTGACTTTGACGATTGTTGTTACATCCGTGCCAATCCTCAACAGTTTCATTGTTTTAAATTTTGTAGAGCAAACATTCTTCTAATTTCCGTCATTCCATTTTCATAGTCCGACAAAAATGTAACTATTCAAATCTGTTTGCGTTCTGTAGTTTCATTGATAAATATACCTATATCCGCATACAAGGACCACCCTGTGTCCGCAGAACGACAGATAATAAATAGCATATTTAAACTAACCTTATGTTGCCAATGTCCAACTTGGACTTTATCCAAATCACACTTACGCAAAATTAACCCCTGGGAGATGAGATGGTTGAGGAGAACTGCCAACTTAACTATCCGGGACCGAGTAAGAAATGCCGTTATCAGACAGACAATGGGATCAACATCTTGTGTCACATATAGAAGATATAATGTTTTGGCCAGCTGGTTAGAATACAACACCATCAACTACCTGCTAGTGGTTGAACCCACTACCTCGGCATAAGCACACAAGTTGTTTAAGAGCGAACACTCTTACCCATTCGGCCATACCGATCTCCGGATAGACAAGATATCAACAGCCGCTTGTTTATCCCAGAGAAAAGACAAATTCGCCGCGTCAATGGAGACAGATGTGATAGAGACAACTCTGGGGCGTCTGTTGCGGTCATATTTCAGTGATCATCATCAAGTGCCTTGCCAGCTGGTGTAGGCGTTCATGGCTCTCCACAGATCTCGGTCTTTGGTTTTCTGGATCAACTCTGCTGCTGATATTCCTTTGTGCCACCGTCTCAATTCATCCAGCATCATTTCTCTTGGTCTGCCTCTGCCTCTCTACCCCTCGATCTTTCCAGTTGTCACGATGTTCTCCAATGCCTCTCTTCTCATTACATGACCGAAGAAAGATGTTTGTCTATTTCTTATTGTTGTATATAATGTTCTAGTTTCATTAGCCTGTTTCAGGCAGTCGTTGTTAGTTACTCTGGCAGTCCAAGGAATTCGCAACATTCGTCTCAGGAACCACATCTCTGTTGCTTCTAATTTCTTCTTAATTTGTTCATTTACATTCCAAGATTCACTGCCATACAGCAAAACTGGTTCTACAAAGCATTTCAGCACTCTCTTTCTTACATTCAGTGATAGTGACTTATTGCATAAGATACTCTTCATTTTCTGAATTGCAGCTTTTGCTTGCCCTATTCTGCTCTTAATCTCTGTTGTACATCTTCCATCTGATGTTATAAATGCCCCTAGGTATCTAAAATTATCCACTTGGTTAAGAATTTTTCCTTCTATTTCTATGTCACAATTTGGTGTCATCATTTTCTTTGATATCACCTTTGTTTTTTCTTTGATATCACCGTTGTTACTGTTTTCTTGATATTCAAAGAGAGTCCCTTCTTTGCACTCTCCGTTACTACAATGTCCAGCAATTGTTGTAGGTCTGTTGATGTATCCGCCACCAATAGTGTGTCATTTCAGTGATACTGTTTCAAAAAAAAAAAAACCTCAGCCCATATTGAATTCCTGCTGTGAGACTATAAAGTCCACAGATTCGAGGGAAAGAACACGTTGTCACATCGGCTTTCCGCTGTTTAGAAAAAAGGACGACTCGGATATAGGCTAGACAGACTGCTTCCTTCGCCGTCGTTGTAGTGCTGGAATCAAAGAAATGTCGCTATGGATTCTATATAGTTCTATATTTATGATGTCTTTATTTCTATGAAGGCTAGAGGAAATATTATCAGCAACCATGTGATCTGTTTGTAATCAGACGAATATAAATACCAGACTTACGGTGTGCACTATTACTATCAACATTATATAAATGGGAGTTCAGAAACAAATATAATCAACGCAAGACTTAAGAGAAAAACAAAATTTATATCTCATTTCATGCATCATGTGCCATGCCGATAAGCGTGGCCTGTCATGGTTTGTCATCTCACACGATCATCAGAGTCGTGGGATAAATCCGCGTGTTGGATTCGATTTTGCCATTAGAACAAGCCATCCAGATATTTAACTCTTTGCCCCCCCCCCCTCCTCCTGTTAAGGAAATAATGGAAAACTACAGCTACAATTTACGGTTTTCATTTGTTTCTTGTAGCACTTGCTCATTGGTTTTTCTGTCTGTCCATGGTATTCTTTACATTTTCCTCAGAAACCACGTTTTCACTGCCAGTTGATGTTTTTCTGCTAATTGTCTACGATTCAAATCCATACAAAAGTACAATTTCTATGTAACACTTCAACACTCTTTTTCTTGTTGTAAACTGACATCTTTTTATTGGTCAGTATGTTTTCCATCTTGCAAAAGGTAACCTTTGCCATAGCGATTCTTGTTCTAATCTCTTCCAGGCACCGTCTCTCTCTCTCTCTCCCCCCCCCCCCCCAAAAAAAAAAAATCACATGTTATAACTGTTCCGAGTTAGTTGTACCTGTTCACTTGTTTATCTATATTCCCATTTGCCCATTGCAGTATATCTTTCTTCTTGGAGACGACCATAACCTTTTTTTTTTTACAATTTAATTTTAACTCTAGTTCAAAACAATGTTTTCCCGTGATGAATTTGAATAACGAAGACACAAACAATAGATTGCACGATTTATTGCCTGGCATATTTTGCTGCATCTCGTCAGGTACATACTGCAGAAATCACACAACTTACGTGAATTAATTAGATAAA
The DNA here is from genome assembly GCA_014155875.1 of Cepaea nemoralis. Lineage (NCBI taxonomy): Eukaryota > Metazoa > Mollusca > Gastropoda > Stylommatophora > Helicidae > Cepaea > Cepaea nemoralis. Next base: position 158,154 of record JACEFZ010022721.1, read on the forward strand.
TCCGTCAAACTGAAATATACACATGTTCGCACAATAATGTCGATTGTCTACCACGGTAATTTTAAACTGACTAACATGTCTTTCTGCTTGCACAAGGACGGCTTACGAAGGTTGATTATTATAGCTTCAGCAAACTTTAACAATCGACTACTTTGTGTGTTGAACAACACACGGAAGGCAGTGCCTCTTTCAACCACGTGACCGCTCTCGAGCACATGTCTCCCGAACGATGAAGCCGGACTGTTCCGGTGTGTCGGCCTGCCTAGGCTACCATCTTCTGTGTGTAGTATCTTGTCCACCCAATTCGGAATATGTTCCGAAACCCTGCAATGTAACTGTCGCTCAGTTCTGCCTATGTAGATGGCCTCGCATCTGCATGTAAATTGGTAAATACAATTTGATTTGGCATACAAAGCTACAGGTTCTTTTACTGCTGGGACTGGGATCGGTGTGTTTCTGTACCTGATACTATTGGACATAAACAACAAACACATGGCATGCATGGATATTGCCTCTTTATTCACCAACGTTCCATTAGATGAGACCGTGAATATAATAAGCGAACGCATTAGAGACAAACAACTAAAACTAGTCATACCATCAGCTATTCTAGAGAGGCTATTAAAATTATGTACTGCCAACATACAATTCAACTTTCTAAACAAGTCATATCGCCAAATTGACGGAGTGGCCATGGGGAGCCCACTTGGACCTATTCTAGCGGACATCTTCATGGCACACTTAGAAGAAAAGAGATCTTCAGAAATCAATAACTTGGCCTTTTACCGTCGTTACGTGGACGATATACTAATTATCACCACAGACGAGCTACAAGCAACGTCGTTCCAGGCCACAATGAACGAGACACATATAAACATCTCTTTATCTATGGAACACGAACACAACGAAGCGTTGCCGTTTCTAGATATCCTAATGAGACGTAGAGCAGACGGCACAATTCAAAGATCGGTGTACCGCAAAGAAACATGACTGGCCAATACTTAAATTTTCAGAGCTTCGCACCTGTCCAGTACAAACGGGGCTTAGTACGGACCCTGTTTGACCGTGCTAGGAAGATATGCACCCAGGACACACTGACAGAGGAATTTGAAACTCTGAAGAATGCCTTAAACCTGAATGGGTACTCCACAGGATTTATAAAGCGCCACTGCCAACAGCCCAAACCGAAATCAGAAGTAACTACAGTCCCTAAACTCAAGGTATTCATCCAGCTAACCTTCCGAGGAGATGACTGTAATGCAACGTCTGCGGGACCGGACTCACCACAGCAGTCGAGCGAACATTCTGTGCTGCAACTCTAGTCATCAGGTACAGAAACACACCGATCCCTGTCCCAGCAGTAAAAGAACCTGTAGCTTTGTACGCCAAATCAAATTGTATTTACCAATTTACATGCAGATGCGAGGCCATCTACATAGGCAGAACTGAGCTGACAGTTACATTGCAGGGTTTCGGAACACATTCCGAATTGGGTGGACAAGATACTACACACAGAAGATGGTAGCCTAGGCAGGCCGACACACCGGAACAGTCCGGCTTCATCGGTCGGGAGACATGTGCTCGAGAGCGGTCACGTGGTTGAAAGAGACAGTGCCTTCCGTGTGTTGTTCAACACACAAAGTAGTCGATTGTTAAAGTTTGCTGAAGCTATAATAATCAACCTTCGTAAGCCGTCCTTGTGTAAGCAGAAAGACATGTTAGTCAGTTTAAAATTACCGTGGTAGACAATCGACATAACTATGCGAACATGTGTATATTTCAGTTTGAAGGATTTATCTAATTAATTCACGTAAGTTGTGTGATTTCTGCAGTATGTACCTGACGAGATGCAGCGAAATATGCCAGGCAATAAATCGTGCAATCTATTGTTTGTGTCTTCGTTATTCAAATTAACCCTAGGTGTTCACTGTATACAATAACCACATCTAATAAATGTTGGAAACAAGAAGACAGAACAAAAATAATCCTGCCAAATAGGAAGAAATTCACAGAAAAGTCAGAATATTATGTGAGAAGGCTAAAGAAGCATGGCTTGAGAAAAACTGCATAGAAATTGATAAAAACACCACAATAACAAAAGTAGCAAACTAATGCACAAAAGAATTCAGGAGCTTACTAATCAAAGAACACATACATCAGCAGGCTGCCTAAAGACAAAAGATGGAAAAACCATAATAGAAAAAGACCAGATATTACATGTATTGTCAGATTATGTGAAAAAACTTTATGATGATAAGAGAAGAACAGTATAATATTCAAAATAATAATGAAGGACCATCAATTTTGAACATGGAGGTTCAGAATGCTCTTAACCATAAGAAATCTGGCAAGACCCCCGGTTCAGATATCACAACAGAAATGATTAATGTTTTAGAAGAATATGGAATAGATAAAGTTACCAGACTGTTGAATACAATACATGATACTGGAAATATACCTCATGAATTGTGTAGCTCTGTATTTATTGCAACCCCAAAGAAATCAGGAGCCTTGCAATATGATAAACATCGAATAATTAGTATAATGAGTCACATCACGAAGATTTCGCTACGAAATATCATGCAAAGAGTTAGGAAGGAAATACAACCTGAAAAAGCTGAAGAACAATGTGGGTTTGAAGAAGGCAAGGGTACAGTTAACGCTGTGTATATACTGAGAACAATAATTGCACGTTCTATAGAAGTAAACAAAGATCTACACCTCTGCTTTATTGACTGCACAAAGGCTTTCGATAAAGTAAGACATTTCGACATGATAAGGATGCTTGAAGATCTACAAATTTAAGGAAAAGACGCAAGACTTGTGAGAAACATAAATTGGAAACAACAAGCTGCCATAAGAATTGATAATGAAGTAGGTCAATATCAGCCTATTAAGAGAGGTGTGAGACAGGGATGTGTAATGTCTCCAGATCTTTTTTCTCTGTACAGTGAAAATATTTTCAGAAATATAGAAGATATGGAAGGAATCAACATTGGGGGATAATACATCAATAACATTAGATATGCAGATGATACAGTCTTGATTGCAGACAATGAACAGGACCTGCAACATTTAGTAGATGCGGTTGTTGCACACAGTAAACAACTAGGGTTAGAATTGAATTGTAAGAAGACAAGGATTATGGTCGTCACTGGGAAGAAGGAAATACGACAATGTGATATACGAGTAAATGGGTATATTCAAGCACATGAATCGGTACAGTTATCTCAGAACTGTCATAACACTTTATGGGAGATGCCTTGAGGAGATTAGAACAGGAATTGCCATTGTGAAGCTAGCCTTTTGCAAGATGAAAAACATACTGACCAATACAAAGATATTAACTGAAACGAGAAAAAGAGTGTTGAAGTGCTACATAGAACCTGTACTTTTGTATGGATGTGCAGCGTGGACAATGAGCAGTCAAGCTGAAAAACATCTGATGGCTGTGGAAATGTGGTTTCTGAGGAAAATACAAAGAATACCATGGACAGACAGAAAAACCAATGAACAAGCCCTTCAAGAAACAAATGAAGATCGTAAAGAGCTTAGAGACATTAGATGTAGACAGTCAAAATTGTTTTGATATGTTATGAAAAGAAATGAATTGGAGAACTTGGTGACAACTGGCAAAATTGAAAAGAAGAGACCAAGAGGAAGACCGAGAAGTAAATATCTGAATGGCTTGACCACATGGCATGGTCGAGACCGAAACACGGAGCTGATCCACGACTCTGGTGATCGAGTGAGATGGCAAAACATAACCGCCCACGATTTCCGGCATGGCACATGATGAATGGACTAAATGTTGCAGATCATGTGCATTGTCTGAAATATACACTGTATCGTCTGCATGTCTAATATAATTTATGTTATGTTCCCCCAACTGCGATTTCTCTAGCTTCTAGATTTCTAAAAAAATATTTTTAGCTATATACGGAAAACAGATCTGGACTCCCCCGATGGTGTTTCCACCTTGTCGTGGTGGGAGCTTGAGTTTCTCAATGACCCTGAGAGCTATGCCGGCGGTAGCGTAGCTACCAGCAGGGCCTCCCAAGACTGACAGGTCAAAGGGTAGAGAAAAGACAAAGAGAAACACCCTGGTCCTCCAGGTTGGGGGTTGAAGCGTGGGGTTAACATCCCCACCTTTGTAAAAACCATTTTTGTTACGAAACAGATACATGAGCCTCGATATCGGACTGACTTATCTGGACAACGACCTTGGAACGTTAAAGGACTTTTGAGATTTGGAACATGGAATGTACGGACACTATATCGAGCTGGAGCGGCCGAAGAACTAACCCGGGAGCTGGTTGAATATCAAATGGATATAACAGCAATTCAAGAAATAAGGTGGCCAGGAGACGGTACTTTAGAGCATAATTGAATGATTATAATATATGGAGGAAACACCCAAAATAAACATGAATTAGGAACAGGATTTGTCATCAAAAAGAGTTGTTATGGGGGAACGTTTTAAACTTTAAATCTGTTATCCAATTTGTCAAGGGTTTGTTAGTTTGATGGAACGACGTCACAGATAATAACTCCTCTCTCAGCGAAGAGCCCACAGATATCTCAATATTGCACGGTGTTTCTTGACCGAATGTAGCTGTCAAAAAATCTTTACTAAGCGACGAGCTCCCAGTTAATATCACGATGTTGTTAATGATAAGTTCGTGATATGGTCGTTGTCTAGGTAACGATACTCCTGGTGTGTCAATTGAGCTATCTCACTGTCTTACACTATGACTCACCCCCGCAGTGCACATTCACCAGTCAGTAAACAAGATCGATCTTGGCGCACATAATCCTTTAATACAGAAATAACACAGACCCACGGAATATATTTATATATCCAGAAACTATATATAATCCATAGAATATCCATATCCTCCTCACAACATTAACACACACACACATCACTGTCTTCTCACGGCCTGCTTAATCTCAAATTCACAAGACAGGTAATCCAGCTCCTATCCACCGCTGGATCTCACACATCACAACCCACCCCCTGGGTCTAGTCTCCGTTAGCTATCCAACCCACTTTGGGTTCAGGCCCCACTCACTATAAAACCCACTCTGGGTTCAGGCCTCCATTAACTATCCAACCCCCACTGGGTTTTAGGCCTGCATTCACAACTGGGAGAACAACACAACAACAGATCTGACCGCAGTCAGTCTAAGCTCCCACTTCTTCGACAACCGATCTGCTCGGCGCCCAAAACATCAACTGTCCTGGAGTCCCTTGACTTCACACAAAACTAAACTGCCTCTCCCCATCCCCCCTGGGGGTCTCCACTCACACCCGCCCCATTATTTCTCAGGATTGATTGTTTTTCTCGTAGCCAGGTCACTCACCTCAGTGTCAATGACCCAGGCATATGTCAACAGGATTAGTAAATTACGAATAAAAGGTAAATGGAAAAATATAACGATGATTAATGTACATGCACCTACTGAGAAGAAAGAAGATGATAATAAAGAAGACTTTTATAATGATCTGGAAGATGTCATAGAAGAAACCCCCAAACAGGACATCCTGATTGTGCTGGGAGACTTCAATGCAAAAATAGGTAGAGAGCAAACTAATAAAAAAGTGGCCGGTATGGAAAGCCTACATACAACTTCAAATGATAATGGATGGAGAGTCATCAACCTGGCAGAAGCCAAAGGACTGCAGATTAGCAGTACCAGACTACAAAGAAAGGATATGCACAAACAAACTTGGAAATCATGTGACAAGAGAACCTATAATCAAATAGATCACATTTTAATTAACAACAGAAATGCATCAAACATACAACAAGTTAGAAGTTATAGAGGAGATGAGTGCCACAGTGACCACTACCTCGTTGGAGCAAAATTTAAAATAAAACTTAAGAGAGCTTTCTATATTAAATTACAAAGATTACACTCAACATATAACAGAGAAAAACTACAAGAAATTACAGTCAAAAAGAAATTTACAGATGAAATAAAATGTAAACTTGAAACTCTGCAAAACCCTTTGGAGGAAAGCGTTGACCAAACTTGGTTGAACATCAAGAATACAATTCAATCTACCGCAGAAGAATGTCTCGGTGTGATAACCACGCATAGAAAGAACAGATGGTTCAATCAAAAATGTGAAGAAGCAATCATTAGGAAAAAGATTGGGAGACATTTATGGTTAAATGACATCAACAACACCCAAAAGGAAGAGCATTATAGAAATGAATGTAAAGAGGCTACAAAAATAGTCCCACAGCAGAAGCGAGAATATATGAGTAATATAATCAAAGATATGGAAACTGATCACTAGAAAAATGAATCCAGAAAGTTTTTTTAAAGAACTGAAATCAATGAAACGAGGGCACCAACAAACACATATGGTTTAAACGACAAAATGATAAATACCAGTGAGGAAATGTGCAACACATGGAAAGAATATTTTGTTGAATTACTAAATTGTGAAGCTCCAAGTAACACTTTCCCACAGGAAGAGGTTCTAACCTGTGAACCACAAATTGAAGAACCTACATTTTAAGAAATCCTATATGTAATCACACGACTTAAAAACAATAAGGCAACTGGGACTGATGGAATTGCTGTTGAATTTATAAAGGCAGGTGGCCATGCATTACATCTAAAGCTATATGAACTAATAATAAAAATCTGGAGGGCAGAAGAATTACCCCATGACTGGAAAGAGTCATTATTGATACCTATCTTTAAGAAAGGAGACAAGTTCCAATGTGGAAATTATAGAGGAATATCACTACTGTCCACAAGCTATAAGATACTATCCGCAGTATTACTAAATAGACTAAAACCATATTCAGAAGACATATTAGGTGACTAACAGGCGGGTTTTAGACAAAACAGATCAACAATAGATCAGATATTTATCTTACGACAAATAGGCTCTAGAGAAAGTTGTAAGGAGGATAAAGGAGGAATGTGATATTGGAGGAACATCCAAGCTGCTTGGTTATGCAGATGATATAGATATTATAGGGGAAAATGAACAAAAGACATTGGAAATATTGACTCACTTAAAGGAAAAAGCCCAACAGATGGGGCTGGTTATCAACCAAGATAAGACAGAATATATCATAATTTCAAGAGAAGGAATGGCTAAAAACTCTGGCCACATACAAATAGATAATATTACTATTAAAAGAACAGAAACATACAAATACCTGGGTACAATTGTCAACTGCTCCAACATCACAAGGGAAGAAACGCAAACTAGAATCAATTCTGGAAATAGGATATACTATGCACTACAACATCTACTAATATCAAATGCGTTATCTCGTAACACCAAAATCACAATATACAAAACACTGATCAGACCAGTTGCGCTGTATGGCTCTGAAACCTGGAGTACAACGAAAGGAGACGAAACCTTATTACAAACCTTTGAGAACAAAGTTTTAAGACGCATTTTTGGACCCATTAGGGGTACACAAAGTGGAGAGTGGAAAAGAAGAAGCAAACAAAGACATTTATGATCTGTTTAAGTCCCCGCTAATCACTGGTATCATAAAGGTTAATAGACTACAAGGCTGGGGCATATAGAAAGAATGGAAGATAATAGGGAAACAAAACTCGCTTACACTCAGGAAATAAATGACCGTAGACCCCGAGGTAGACCAAGAAGACGGTGGAGAGATAATATATATACAGACCTACAAGCACTTGGAATCAACGACTGGCAAGAGAAGGTCAACCAGAGAGACGAATGGAGACGGATTGTATCTGCAGCAAAGAACCTCAATGGCTCGGAACGCTGAAGAAGAAGAAGAAGATCTGGACACATTACACATTCCTGTTGCACACCTCTCTTAATAGGCTGATACTGACCTACTTTATTATCAATCTTTATGGCAGCTTGTTGATTCCAATATATGCTTTTTATGAGTCTGAGATCTTTCTCGCCGGTCTTCATGGCGTAGAGTTTAAGGGTGTTGTTCGTAATCCCGTATAATCTTGTATGAAATACAGATGCGCGAGATTCGGCAGTGTTACTTACGGAGGTATGTGAGCCGGTAGTTCAGAAAGCAATGGCAAACTACTGAACGTGAAACTTGCCAAGACATCAACAGCAGCTGACAAATGCCGGTGTTGACTACAATGTCCTGTAAAGGATATGCGAAAAAAGGTCTTTCCCATCAATTTCTAGATCTGCTAGCACCTTTATCATGCGTAGGGTTTTGTTTACTTCTATTGAACGCTCAATTACTGTTTACAGCTTTTACAGAGCATTTACTATGCTCTTGCCATCAACAAACTCACGTTGTTATTCTTGTTCGGGTTGTATTTTCTTCCTAACACATATTTTGATTCTTACCCAAATCTTCTTGATGTGCATCATTATACTAATTGTTCGATGTTAATCACATTCCAAGGCTCCTGATTTCTTCGGGATTGCAATAAATATAGATGTACATAATTCAGGAAGTATATCTCCAGTATTATGTATTGTGTTCAGAAGTCTTGTGACCTGGTCTATTCAAAATTCTTCTAAGGCTTTGATCATTTCTGTTGTGATGTTGTCTGGACCCGTTGTCGTGCCAGTTTTCTTATAAGCAAAGGTATTCTGAACTCCCATCTTCAAAATTGGTGGTCGTTCATAATTATATGGAATATCACACTGATCCTCTCTTACATCGGTATAAAGGTCTTCCTCATAATCTGACGATGAATTTAAACTATGATCTTTTCCTATTATGATTTTGTCAACTCTGGTTTATAAGCAACCAATTGATGCGTGTCCACTTAGCTTATTGATGTCATTAAGTAATTATATCTTAGTGCTTACAGAAAGACAATGGCAACCGACAAATATTTCAGCAAGTACATTTATCAATGTAGAAAATTAAAGAGAGTTAGAAAATTTGAATATCATCACAGTTGAATTGCGAGAAAACTATGATCGCAGAAATTTCAAGAAGAAATATTGCTATGCAAAAACAAACGCAATTAAAACCGTTATCGATTGCGAGAGATAGAATAGAAGAAGCAGAGTACTTAGAACAGATGTAGTACCTAATACTTAAAACATTCAAATTTCCTAATACTTAGAACATTTGTATTACCTGAGGCAAAATTCCTATTTCCTAAGGCAGCATTCGTATTTCCTGAGCCAATATTCATATTTCCTGAGGCGACATTCGTATTTCCCGAGGCGACATTCGTATATCCCGAGGTGAAATTCGTATTTCTTGAGGCGACATTCATATTCCCTGAGTCAACATTCGTATTTCCTGAGCCAACATTTGTATTTCCTAAGGCAACATTCGTATTTCCTGAGCCAACATTTGTATTTCCTAAGGCAACATTCGTATTTCCTGAGGCGACATTCGTATTTCCCTAGGTGACATTAGTATTTCCTGAGGCGACATTCGTATTTCCTGAGGAGACATTTAACAAATCAACTGACAAGCACATATACATTCTTTAAATGTAAGCATCACAGTAGAGTACTACCATTCAGTGGATACAAGAGAAAACACACAGATCTGTTCAACAAGAACTATGTGAAAAGGAATAGTTATTAAAATAACATTGAGGGAAATTAAATTTGTTGGGCATGTGAAACGATCTGAACGTTCGAAAAATATTGTCACGGATGGAGGAGTATTGAAGAAGAGGACACGAGAAAGCCCACAACAAGATTTGGTAAAGAATGTACACATGGCAGCGTACTTTTGTATGGATGTGAAACACGGACAATGAGCAGACAAGTTGAAAAAAAAAAAATCTCATGGTGGTGGAAATGTTGAGGAAAACGCAAAGAATACCATGGACAGACAGAAAAACCTATTAGCAAGTCCTACAAAAAGCAAATGAAAACTGTAAACTGGTCAGAGAAATTAGATGCCGACAGTCAAAATTAATTTGGCACGTTATGAGAAGACATAGAGAACTAGCAAAACTGATAGGAAAAGTACAAGGGGAAGGCAGAGAAGAATATACCTGGATGGCTTGGCCACGTCGCATGGCCGAGACAAGAACACCGAGCACACCCTATATTCTGGTGATCACGTGCGATCAGGAAACACGCTTACCTGCATGGCACATAATGATGATTATGATGATGACAGCGACATAAGCAGGACATATGGCTTATGACAGGGAGACATTTGGAGATTGTTATGGGGGACATAGTTCTGCACAGCCACCCGTTGCATGACAGACTGTTTATTTTAGCGATGGTAAATTTGGGAAGGATGATCAAGTGCGTACACTGATAATACATGCAGTGACAGGGGTCAAAGACAGGTCGCGGCAAATGCGCTAAGTTGTTCAAACACCAGTGGTTTGTTGACAGTTTGAGAAGAGAACAAGGTGAAACTCCTGATTCTGTCACAGTTCCCTAAGTAATACATTCAGGCATCTGTCAAATAAAGGTCGCGTGGGATACGATAAACTTGTATATTTATTGTATGTTTATGTTACTGACGTCAAAGCTGGCAAAGAACTTGGCCTATGTGATTACATAATGCATACATTGATAACAATCAGGGAAAGGCCGAAGGGGTCCGAGGAAACTCCATACACTCGTGGTGTATTCTTACTGTGAAATTAGAGCACAGGGAAATAACTAGGGCTATGACAGTGTCAAAGGTATTATATTCTGGGATCGTAGTCAAAGACATATTATCACTTCTTATCACATCTCATCTCATCTTGTTCCTCTTGTACCTTGCAGTGTAGAGGTGAAGTATACACTGCGGAAGAGTCAGAGTTGATAAAACTGCACATTGGTGATGACTTTATTGTTACCTATGAGGTCTCTCTTTTGGCATTATGTTGGAGTCTTATTCCTCTCCTGCCCTTTATTCCCATTGGGGCACAGGTCAATAACCAACTCAAGCGAATGCTCATATATTTTCTCATCTCCCAGAGCTCTGTTTATGTTGGACCCCATATAAATCAGCTCATGTCAATAATTCTCTTCAGGTCAGCATAGCTGGATAAAAACACTCGTTCGTTAACACCCATTGCGCTGATGCTCAACCCCTGCACCGGTCTGCTGGAATATAATATTTGATTTCTCGTCCTTGACTTGGGGATATAAATTACAAGTACCTCAGAAATCAGAGTCGGGTCGCCTGATGGCGAGGGACACTGGTAATAGAAAAAGCTAATCCACATGCTAAAATCAGCTCAGTGTAGTTCCCCGTTCACCAAATATTTCGGTCCCGTATCTTCCTAACATTCTCTAGGATCATAACTCCGGATGTCTTTCTCTTGCTGTGTAATAGTACTCGGCCTTCCAGTTTCGAGACGTTCAAATAGTTTTTGCACTTATCCTGCACTTGGCTTTGTTGAAACATTTCAAGTTTCCGGGTCTTAAATGGGAGATTGTTCACTTCTGTTTCGGCGTGAGAGATGTTAGACTTTGCGATGCAACAGAAATGTGGACCGTCTTTGTGGCATCGTCTTATCCTATACATAATAAACACTCTGTCATGCAGCGGCTTGCTGTGTAGAACTATACTCGCATAATAGTCTTTCCAAATATTATTATCACCATGTGCCGTGCCGATAAGTGTGGGAGGTCATGTTTCGCCATCTCACACGATCACCAGAGTCGTCGATCAGCTCTGTGTTCTTTTCTTGACCTTATCATGTAGCCAAGCCATCCAGGTATTTACTTCTCTGCCTTCCCTTGTTCTTTTGCCCTCAATCTTGACAGTTGTCACCAGGTTCTCCAATTTATTTCGTCTCCATAACGTCTAACTGTTTATGTCTAATTTCTCTAATTCTTCTTCTTCTTCTTCTTCTTCTTCTTCTTCTTCTTCTTCTTCTTCTTCTTCTTCTTCTTCTTCTTCTTCTTCTTCTTCTTCTTCTTCTTCTTCTTCTTCTTCTTCGTCTTCGTCTTCTTTTTCTTCTTCTTCTTCTTCTTCTTCTTCTTCTTCTTCTTCTTCTTCTTCTTCTTCTTCTTCTTCTTCTTCTTCTTCTTCTTCTTCTTCTTCTTCTTCTTCTTCTTCTTTTCTTCTTCTTCTTCTTCTTCTTCTTCTTCTTCTTCTTCTTCTTCTTCTTCTTCTTCTTCTTCTTCTTCTTCTTCTTCTTCTTCTTCTTCTTCTTCTTCTTCTTCTTCTTCTTCTTCTTCTTCAGCGTTCCGAGCCATTGAGGTTTTTTGCTGCAGATACAATCCGTCTCCATTCGTCTCTCTGGTGGACCTTCTCTTGCCAGTCGTTGATTCCAAGTGCTTGTAGGTCTGTATATGTATTATCTCTCCACCGTCTTCTTGGTCTACCTCGGGGTCTACGGTCATTTATTTCCTGAGTGTAAGCGAGTTTTGTTTCCCTATCACCTTCCATTCTTTCTATATGCCCCAGCCATTGTAGTCTATTAGCCTTCATGATACCAGTGATTAGCGGGGACTTAAACAGATCATACATGTCTTTGTTACCTCTTCTTTTCCACTCTCCACTTTGTGTATCCCTAATGGGTCCAAAGATGCGTCTTAAAATTTTGTTCTCAAAGGTTTGTAGCAAGGCTTCATCTCCTTTCGTTGTACTCCAGGTTTCAGAGCCATACAGCACAACTGGTCTGATCAGTGTTTTGTATATCGTGATTTTGGTGTTACGAGATAGCGCCTTTGATTTTAGTAGATGTTGTAGTGCATAGTATATCTTATTTCCAGAGTTGATTCTAGTTTGTACTTCTTCCCTTATGATGTTGGAGCAGTTGAAGATTGTACCCAGGTATTTGTATGTTTCCGTTCTTTTAATGGTCATATTATATATATTTGTATGTGGCCAGAGTTTTTAGCCATTCCGTTTCTTGAAATTACCATGTATTCTGTCTTATCTTGGTTGATAACCAGCCCCATCTGTTGGGCTTTTTCCTTTAAGTGAGTCAATATTTCCAATGTCTTTTGTTCACTTTGCCCTATAATATCTATATCATCTGCATAACCAAGCAGCTTGGATGTTCCTCCAATATCACATTCTTCCTTTACCTTCCTTACAACTTTCCCTAGAGTCAGATTGAAGAGTAGCGGCGATAGTGCATCACCCTGTTTCAAGCCAGATGTTATTTGGAAGGGGTCTGATTTCCTGCCTTTATATGTTACTATATTATAAGTATCTTCCATGCATAGTCTGGTCATGTTGATTAACTTCCTTGGTATTCCAAATTCCTGCATAGCGTTCCATAGACTATTCCTATGGACACTATCATAAGCCTTTTTAAAATCCACAAAAATGTTATGGAGATCTCTTTTATATTCCCAATTTTTCCAGGCTATTTGTCGTAAGATAAATATCTGATCTATTGTTGATCTGTTTTGTCTAAAACCCGCCTGGTAGTCACCTAATATGTCTTCTGAATATGGTTTTAGTCTATTTAGTAATACTGCGGATAGTATCTTATAGCTTGTGGACAGTAGTGATATTCCTCTATAATTTCCACATTGAAACTTGTCTCCTTTCTTAAAGATAGGTATCAATAATGACTCTTTCCAGTCATGGGGTAATTCTTCTGTCCTCCAGATTTTTATTATTAGTTCGTATAGCTTTAGATGTAATGCATAGCCATCTGTCTTTATAAATTCAGCAGCAATTCCATCAGTCCCAGTTGCCTTATTGTTTTTAAGTCGTGTGATTACATATAGGATTTCTTCAAATGTAGGTTCTTCAATTTGTGGTTCGCATGTTAGAACCTCTTCCTGTGGGAAAATGTTACTTGGAGCTTCACAATTTAGTAATTCAACAAAATATTCTTTCCATATGTTGCACATTTCCTCATTTGTATTTATCATATTCCCATTTTTGTCTTTTAAACCATATGTGTTTTGTTGGTGCCCTCGTTTCATTGACTTCAGTTCTTTAAAAAATTTTCTGTATTCATTTTTCTGGTGATTAGTTTCCATATCTTTAATTATATTACTCATATATTCTCGCTTCTGCTGTCGGACTATTTTTGTAGCCTCTTTACATTCATTTCTATAATGCTCTTCTTTTTGGATGCTGTTGATGTCATTTAACCATAAATGTCTGGCATTCTTTTTCCTAATGACTGCTTTTTCACATTTTTGATTGAACCATCTGTTCTTTCTATGCGTGGTTAACACACCGAGGCATTCTTCTGCGGTAGATTGAATTGTATTGTATTGTATTCTTGATGTTCAACCAAGTTTGGTCAATGCTAATTAGTTTACGGTTTTCATCTGTTTCTTGCAGGGCTTGGTCATTGAATTTTCTTCCAAATATCTCCCTTTAATAAACCATATGTCCTGGCGATGTTGCTGTCTTATATACATTTTCTGTCAGATCTTGATTTCATGTAAGTTGTGGGATTTCTCGTCTCATTTTATTCAGTACACATCTATCCATGATCGATGAGAGAGATATTAGACTTTTCTTTGTAGGCAGGGACATGAACCATCTTAATCGCATCGGTTTGTCCTATACATTGTAACGGATTGTGCCATACCAGCACGATGTCTTCTCTGCATCCTCGCCCAGAGTTGTTTTCATGCTCAATTTATCGCTTCTCCATTCATTTATGGCTGCTTGAGCACCTTGCATCTATCTCTAGGGCGAATAATAAATAGCCTGAACGTTTACAGGTCGTGTATCAAACATCCGATAATGTCACGGTACTGTGCCATCTCGAAAATAGGCTGCCTCTAGGATTTTAAATTTAGTTACTAAATTTCAGTTTTGTCCCTGACTGGCACCTTGCCGTCTTGACAGACGATCATTAGATACTCTGTGCTTCAAAAAGGGCATAATAACTACAACCCATGGCGGATCAGCAAAGCAGTGCTCTAACTGTCCGCCTGTTGGAGCTTCGATCCTAGACCATTTGCCGAACAAGGCTTGAGGTCTGGTCTGCCCTTCCATGACATTTTGTCTTTAGATTGCATTTCCTCGCACCAGGATAAGGCGTGTACCCTTCCAATTACGCTCATCCGCCCGAAGCCGTTGCCACAATGTGGGGTGTCGGGTCTGGTGAGGGTCGTCCAACATTCGGCGCGAACAGAAAGCGTGACTTCAGTTTAGAAATACCAAATCAAACCGGACAACGCCAAATTTGAATCAAACTGCGGATCACTAAAAGTGGCACATGGTATTTCAGAGTTTAAAAAAATCCCACAAAAACCAAAAGTAATAATTACATCTGTAATAGTTTGTATACAAGTCCAACCCGCAAGAATGCAAACTATTAGTTCCGTGTTATCAATTAATTTGCTTAACAAGCCAGTAACATCGGAGAAGCAGGAGTGTTTGGGTGTACAGCTATTTATATGCAAATGACAATGTCCTGTGACTGTGTCGTGACAGCAAGAGTACAGAGGTTGATTTAAGACAGTGGGTCGAAACTTCCCCTTGTCAAGGGCACTTGGTTTCTAAACACGAAGGTTGTTCATGAAGTAATGTTTTACTTTATTTTTTCTTTCTCGAAAAGTCGGATAGCATTCTTGTAGTGCAATCACACAGTCTAATTGTTTGTTTACCATCCTGTGTGTATGTATGTGTGTGTGTGTATATATATATATATATATATATATATATATATATATATATATATATATATATATATATATATATATATATATATATATATATATAACTCATCAACCAGCCAACCAAACCAACCTACTAACCAACAAACTAACCAACCAACTGGCCAGTATAACAACTATCTTACCGATCAATCAACCATATATATATATATATATATATATATATATATATATATATATATATATATATATATATGGTTGATTGATCGGTAAGTTAGTTGTATATGTGTGTGTGTGTGTTTGTGTGTGTGTGTGTGTGTGTGTGTGTGTGTGGTTATATCATATATGACGAATTCTGGACATTTAGTAAACAAGCGAACAATTCCACGGAGAGTCCAGAGATGTAATTTATAAAAGAATGCTGAAAATTCATTGGACAACCAAAATGAGGCAGTCTTCATTTACGGCCACATTATGAGAAGGCACAAACTGGACCATGTTGTGACAACTGGAATAATTTGTGGAAAGAGAGATAGAAGAACAGAGCGAGAAAGATTTTGACAGTCTTGTGTCATGGCACAGACGCGAGTCAGCAGGCGAAATGAGACATGTCGTTGGATATAATAATCACATGCCATTGTTAGATTAGCCCGCTCCGTGGCCGAGGTGTTAGCAGCTTTCTCCGCTAACCCCGAATACTCTCGTCACGTGACGCGACGAGAATTAGCAGTGGTTCGAATCGCAAAAGTGACTTATGAGAGTTTGGGGCCGGTCGCTCAGAAAGCCGTGGCGTGCTGATGAGCGTAATCTAGCCTAGGAATCAACATACAGCTGAAAGATGCTGGTGTTGACCGCAATATCCTGAAACAGGATGGAAACGCGGAAAAAAAAAATTGTTAGATTGTTCTCAAAGCCTAAATGCTAAATTCATTCCACTTCTTTTACTTTGTTGGACACTTCTTGGGGAACATGAGCCCTTTATCCACCCCCTTGCAGCAGGAGGAGGAGGAGAAGGAGGAGGAAGAGAAGAAGAAGAGAAAGAAGAAGTAGTAGTAGTATTTGAAACAATGTTTCTAAACTTGGTGCATCCTCGTTCCAGAATTATGTCCTGCTTATGATCTTATTCTACTTCCGATATTATATTGTCTATATTCTGTTGTATGTTTTCTATTATCTATAATCAGTTGTCTATATTCCACTGTCTATATTTTACTGTCTATATTCAAACCTAAGGTTAAATCTTATCTATGTTCCTAATCAACAAATGCCTTAAGACAAGGCCTGGGAAATGACAGATAATAGAGAGATAGGGAGACTTTCTTGCTATCCAAACTCAGTTTTCTTGCTGTCATTGCACAGGGCCTTGTCAGCGCCATAAGGTGAACTGTGTTGATTTGGTTTGTCCTAGTAGTCCTTATTACTCAAGACCAGATGTGTTGATTTGGTTTGTCCTGTTAGTCCTTGCTTTCTAAGATCAGACGGTTTGATATAGTTTGTCACATTAGTCCTTGCTTTCCAAGGCTAGTTGTGTTAATTTGGTTTGTCACATTAGTCCTTACTTTCTAAGACCAGATGGCTTTTGTATAGTTTGTCACATTAGTCCTTGCTTCCCTAGTCTAGCTGTGCTGATTTGGTTTTTCCTATTAATCCTTGCTTTCTAAGAGTAGATGGTTCGATATTTTTCTTCACATTAGTCCTTGCTTTCCAAATCTAGTTGTGTTGATTTGGTTTGTCACATTAGTTCTTGTTTTCTAAGACTAGATGGTTTGATATATTTCGTCACATTAGTCCTTGCTTCCCAAGTTGTGTTGATTTGGTTCGTCCTGTTAGTCCTTGCTTTCCAAGGCAAGATGTGTTGCTATGGTTGTGTCGTAATCGTGCTTGCCTCACAAAGCCACATATTTGCTGTCACGGTTGGTTTGAATTCGTATTTGTTTAGCGTATCTCTGAGGTTCCTTGTCCGTGGTCTCCTCAACATAGTTTGGCTCTAATTCCAGATAGTGATATAGATTTATTATGTAACCTTATAGTGTAGGGGTTTCCTGTTACCTTCCACAGTGACATGCGTGGTTTGTAGCCTTCGATTTTCACATCAGGTTATACGAGGCGCATTTTTTAAGCAAGTCCCGGTATACAATTAAAAAATCACACCATTATATATAAAAATGATTTATTGCAGCCAAAAGTGAACTACACATTTACATTATTTCTCAACATAGTCACCATTGACTTCAACACATTTTTGGTATCGTGGCACCGGGTTATTAATTCCAATGTCGTTGAAGTCTGCCGCCAGTGTCTTGAACCATTCATTAACACCTGTCTGCAGTTCATCACCAGTTTCAAACCGCTGGAATGCCAGCCAATTCTTTAGGTGCATGAAAAGGTGGTAATCATGTAGCGCCAGATCGGGGGTGGTCAACAATTTCCCAGTGAAATGCTTGCAACAGTTGTTTCATACCCGATGTGAGGTTCGAGCATTATCGTGCAAAAGCACAATTCCAAGGACAGCAACCCACGTCTTTTGTTTTGGGTGGCACGTCTAAGTTTTATCAAAGTGTCACAATAAGATTTGGCATTAACTGTCTTTCCACGTTCAAGAAAATTAATAAACAAGACCCCCCTTTTTGTCCCAGAAAACAGTGGCGATGAATTTCTGCAGCACTGTTGTTGTTTGCTAGCAAAATACGGATCACAGCACGATTCTCGCAGCTGGCGGGAGTATTTATTTTTGCACTCATTATAAATCACTCACACGCAGCATCAAACAAGATTTCGACAGTGAAAAAATAGCACACAGCTAGCTAATGAACCACATAAACATACTGCATATGTACATTTCCGTTTTCCATCGATGTATGTCGGTATGGTCAAAACGGGACTTACTTAAAATACGCGCCTCGAATGTCAGGTTATAGGAACGAACGAACTCTTCTATCTCTTCTGCCCTTCTATCACTCTCTTTCATACATTATTTCATTCACACATCATTCAAGGCTAACAAAGAACAGCAACAATATAAAGGATATGCATTATAAAGACATGGGCAAAATGCGAACATCAAAACTACACGACTCAGTAATATTAGATAATGGTCTGACACTTGTTATTAGCCATGTGGAATATACTGGCCTACCAAAAGGGGACTGGCTGTTATACTAGGGTTTTGTTATTATTATTATTATTATCTCTATTATTAAGGGGGAAGATAATCCGTACTGAGATAGTGTTCGAATAATTTGCGATTATATAAATAGGGATTGGTGATGTCTTTGATTTCTTGTGGAAGATTGTTCCACAGCTGAGCTGCAGAGTACGTTAAGCTTGTTTTGTATAAGTCAATCCTAGGCTTCGGAATGTGTAATATATTTAAACGTTTACTGTGTCTAGCATTATATTTAAACAATGGCCAAAGGTAATTTGGGGCATTCCGATGCAGGATTTTGTGAATTAGTTTAGCTTTATTGAAAAGCAGGCGTTTGCGGAGTGGTAGTAACTGAAGGCGTTTATACAGGCTAGGACTGTCAGATAAATGTTTGCTATAAATTAGACTCATGGCCCGTTTCTGGAGTGAGTAAAGTCGCTTGGTGTTTGAATTAGAACGACCGTCCCAGATTGTAGAGCAGTAGTCAAAGTGTGTCTGTATATGAGAAGTATAGAATAGTCTCCTTGTGTCTTCATCAAGGAAGTTTTTAATCTTGGCGAGTTGGTAGACTTTTTTCGCTGTTTGTTTAATGAGCGCTTGAACGTGGGAATTAAAGGTTAGGTTTCTATCAATGATTAGGCCTAATGTTTTGTGCTCAATTACACTTTCTACTGGCATGTTATCGATGTGAAGTTGAAGTGATGTGTGTGAGCTTAGAGTTTGAAGTTTTTGTCTGGTTGTTAATAACATTGATATTGTTTAAGTGATGTTAATTTGCATACGGTTTGAATAGCTCCACCTAACTACATTATTTAATTCTTGTTGTAAAGACGACTCCAGTAAAATACAGTTTTCAGAGTTTGTGTACACTGTACAGTCGTCTGCAAATAGATCGCTGGACGACGAAAGATGCAAAGGTAGATCGTTAATATATATGGCAAATAATAGAGGGCCAAGAATAGAGCCTTGCGGTACTCCAGTATTGAAGGTAGTGGTTTGAGACAGAGATTTATTATGTGATACTACTTGCTTTCTGTTTGATAGAAAAGATGATATTAGAGTGACTACATTAGAGCCAATTTTCATTGTCTCAAGTTTTTTAATTAAAATAACATGGTCTATCATATCAAATGCTTTCTTGAAATCAATAAACACAGCTCCACATAGACTGTTATTGTTTATATTCTGGTGCCAATTTTCTATCATGTTTGTTAGGGCCGTTAGGTTAGGTTTCTATCAATGATTAGGCCTAATGTTTTGTGCTCAATTACACTTTCTACTGGCATGTTATCGATGTGAAGTTGAAGTGATGTGTGTTAGCTTAGCAAGAATATTTTGGTCGAAATCCTGATTGGCTGTCAACAATAAGCTTGTTGAGAACTAAATACTGTAATGTTACTTTATGGATGTGTTTTACTAGTGGCTTAGATAGTGATGATAGTAAGGAAATGGGTCTGTAATTGTTCGGGAGACCATTGTCCAATGAACCAGACTTAAGAAGAGGGTACACTTTAGCGATTTTGAGAGCTGATGGAAAGTGACCTTTGGTGAGACACTGATTATATACATAGGTTAGTGATATACAGATCACTGGCGCAGCACAACGGAGAATTCGGTTGCTGATTCCATCTAACCCAGATGAGGTTGTGTTTTTTAGGTTACTGAGGTAAGTGAATACTTCAGTGATTGTCATTAGCCGTATGTCGGAAAGAATATCGCGGGAGCATCTATTCTCGCAAAAGGATGACAGTAAAGATAAGTTGCAAGGATAATTAGGTATTGAAGCCTTCAACTGGTCTATGTCAGTTTGAAAAAAAATTACTGAATTGGTCGCATGTAATATGATTTGATGGTAAGAAAGTCGGAAGTTATACTTGTTTGTCAAGGTGTTAATTGCCTTCCATATATCCTTACTATTTGTTTTATCCATTACTAAGTTCTTAAAGTAATTTTTCTTTCCCCGTCGAATGGTATATTGAACTTTGTTTCTAAGAGTACGGTATGCGCTGAGATCCCGCTTTTTATGTGCTTTATCTCTGTCTCTCATAATTTCAAGTATTTCCTGGGTGATCCAAGGTGGCTTGACGTGGTGTTTTACTCGAACTTCCTTGATTGGCACATGTCTATCAAAAACATCAATAAAGGTTTTCATCCAGAATTCCAGAGCATCATCCGGGTCAGGAAGCTGATAAACATTGTCTAGAGGTGAACTGAGCAAGTCCTGTAAAAATGCGTTTTGGTTGAAATTTTTGTAACTTCTATATTTTACACTTATGTGTTTATGTTTAGGAGTTTTAATTCCTTTTTTACACCACGTGCAGCATATTGGGTAGTGATCGCTCATTGCACAATTAGGTACGGTGCATTCTATGATGTTATCTGAGCAAGTTACATAAATGTGATCTATGACTGCTGAAGATGACTTTGTTACTCTAGTAGCTTGTTTTACCATTTGTTGGAAACTGTATGATGCAATTATATTTCTCCATATTATGTTGTATTTGTTGGTGTCAATGTTAAATTCTCCGAGTAGTATAATTTCCTTACCGGAAGCGAAAACCACATCCATGATGGTAGTGAAGTTTTCGTACCAGACGTGTCCAGCACTGGGATTTCGATAGAGGTAGCCAATTATCAGGGGTGTGCGGTTAAGTTTTAGCTCTAACCAAATACATTCTATTTTGCAAGTTTCAAAGTCTAGAATACGGTGAGCATTTAGTATATTAGAAACATAGGCTACTATGCCTGTCTCTTGTTTCCTACAGGGATCCCTTCTAAAAACTTTGTACCCTTTAATAGAGATGTCCCAATCTGAAATGTTATCATTAAGCCTACTTTCACTAAGGCCGAATAAATGAAAATTTTGATTAAGAATAGAAGATAACTCTGGTAGCTTGTTAAATAAGCTGCAAATGTTTAAGTGTCCAAGGCGTATTCCTGACTTATTAAGCCAGTGTTGCCACTTCTCAGACATTTCATCCATGAAGAAAGTGTAAATTAGTCAAAATTAAGCAAAAATACAAGATCATAGAAATTCACAAATACATTAGCTTACAAAATATAAGTAATACAAATCGATATGTAAATGACAATATTATAATGATATAACTAATTCGACCAAAAATATAATGCAAACACAGAATAAAACGAATTAAAGAACATAAAAACAAATAATTAACCTGAAAAAAAACCACTTCACAAGCTAAATAACCAGCTGTTATCCAAAAGAATGAATAAATGACTATCCAAGTCAATGTTTCTGTTTAAAGTGGAGTATCCCACACAGGAATAAAACGTTAAACAGTACCGTAGGGAAGAGCAGTGAAGACCCCCTCACTCACAGTAAAAACACAATTAAAAGAATTATAAAAGCTATACAGCTAAGTACTATCAATTATTTTAAGGTCAAAACAAGTCAATGTTTGTAGTTACTTATAACCTAATACGTTACTAGATCAAGTAATAACCAAATATGCAGATACACGTTCTAGGAGAGGCTCTTTCTTGTACCGAGATACGGTGTAGCTTTGTGCTAAGTTGCTAGTACATACCAGGTTGTGTTGGTTGTTGGTATAGCGACATTATAAGTGCTTGACGAAGTGTAGCTGGGCTATAGCGTGTGAGGTGCAACCATTCTGGGTTACAATGAAATGGGTACTGATGATGTCTCATGGGTATGTAATGACTACCAACTAGAGCCTCTGGTTGGTGGCTAACAGGAGGTTGTGGTGGCACGTCGTTGTTGCTGAGAGTTGGTTCCTTTCTGGGGAGAATAGGAAAAATATCTTCGTAATTATTACCCTCCTTTGTGAAAGACGACGTATTTAACGGACTTGGTGTGGTGGTAGTGTCCCGTCTGGCTTGGATTTCAGGTGCAGTGGTTATGAGTGGTCTGCACACTTCTGGCCTATTGGTACTTGATGTGACGGGAGTATGTCGTCTGGCTTGAGTTTCAGGAGTAGCTAAAAGTGTCCGGCGCGATCCCGTATTGGATGTATGGTGTGTCCGTTCTGGATATTTGATATTCTTGGCGAGCAAACTGGTGCCCAATGTAGACAAATGTATTTGATCCTTATAAAGACTCTTTTTGGTGCACCAGCCTGTGAAGTGAATGATGCTGTGTTGTTGATGAATTGTATCTTGTTTTGAGAACAGAACTTCTGCAAAATGTTGTTATTTATGTCAGCTAGACGGCGCTGGTGTCCATAACTCGGTGATATGATGGAGGAGAAAAAAATGGATGAGTTAGGAAAAGTGTGACGTAATCCGTTCAAGAGTGCCAGCAGTTGAGACCCTGTGATTTGTTGGTTGTTCATGGTGTCGGTGATACCAGTATGTACGCTTGCCCTTCTAACGCTATGATTAACAGCCAACCTGCTAATCTTGTCTGTTAGCCGGTCTACACCAGCCCCAGGCAGTGGGATTATTGAAACAATGTCTTTGTCTGAAGTGGCCATCCTGTCGCTGTATAAACCTTTCATTAAGGAAACGCCTAGTATAATATGTATACAGTCAGGTCGTGCTTTCTGTACATGTTGGTTGTCAGCACGTCTCGCCAGTTGTTTCATCTATTTCTGATTATCAGCAGTCTTTATGTCTCCATGTGGTTCTCCCGAAGTATCTTGTAGGAATGTCTTGTCCGTTGGCAGCATGTTAAAGCATTGTACGTTTTCTGATGACTTTTCTTGAAGTACCTCGAACCTATTGCTTATTTTGACGTCAATGGGGTAGACTGCTTGTTGTTGTTTATCTTCGTCTGCGCATTGAGGTGTTTGTTGTTGTTTATCTTCCTCTGCGCGTTGAGGTGTTTTCATGGTGGTTATCTGTTCTGGGTGGGATTGAGCTTCCCCAAGATTTCCCAAGGATGAAGCGGTTGCTTGGGAATTACATGCTTGTTCGGTTTGGTCGGTAGAGGACACATTCTGTAAGATTTGAACTGTATTTCTCAGCAGCAAATTTTCATCTCGCAGGAGTGCGACTTCTGTCTTGAGAGCATTGTGATCACTGCTTATCTTGTTGTTTGCTTCAATGTTGGTTGAAACAGTGACAATGAGCGCCTTTAGTGATTGTTCTAGTTCCTCAATGCGCTGTTTACAGTCGCACGAATGTCCATTGATAGTTAAGATGCTATTGTTATCTGAGGCAGGTACTTCTTCAACAATGTCAACATTGGGTTCTATGTTGTTTTGGATGCGCTCCATTGGGTATTCAATGGCCAAGAGCACTGGTGGGCTGGCAGGCCTCGTGTTGATGTTGTCATGTACACTCATCGTATGAGTTAATTGACGAACATTGTTAGCTGGTGTGCTGTCGACAGCTGTAGTTGTGGGATGCGTAGATTCGGTGAATGTCTGTATCGAGTTTTCAAGTTCATCAAAATCTACTTTTAGCCAAGAATTAATGTTTCCAATACTGCCTTGTGTCATGAGCTTATTCTTACTGTGGTACAAGTGTATTGTAATCACTGGCGTCGTAATCAGTGCCTCAACGTGGGCCCCGCACTTATCTTGCCTGTGTTCAATTTGTTCAAGCCTGTAGAATTTGAGTAGGCAAGTTCGGAATGCCTCATAATGGAGTGTGTTGTTGAAGGAAACAGTAACACACTGTCCTGAGTTGGTGTGTTTGACGACTAGGCCGGTGGGATTCATGCACTTGGATTGCTTGTTCTTCACGGCCCTTTCTTTGTTTAGTGTGTAAGTTTTATTGACAGTCGATCGTAAACCTGAGCGAGTCCTTTCACCATTCACTTCCAATACGGAGCACTCTCCTTCCCCTGACATTATTGCATAATATTACGAATAACTAACCTTGAAGAATGCAGCAATCGCATTGTTATTTAGCCACGCCGCGGGCAATGTGAGGTCCCGTGGTTGTTTCTGACACGCCTCGTGCACTTGATTGGTTAAAATTTAATAGTGTTCAACTATCACTCGAAATGAATATTATATATAACACACATTTTTGCGATAATCAACACTTGTATTAATCTAAAACCTATTTAACCACATTCACAGAATCACAACGAGCACATTGATATAAAAATCCATGATAGGTGATTCAGCTTGCAGTAATAATAATCCCAGTAGTAAGAGATACGAAAACACGTCTTCACTCTCCGGAGACAGCCGGAAGAAAAGCCACTCCTTTGGCACTGAATTAGTTAAAGCCAACTGATGGTCCGGCATCTCTTATAGCGCTGACGATATCTGGCCCACCCATTGCTCTAATCACTAGATATGTAATGTAAGTGAGCACACATTATCTACGATTCTTCATCTACAACAAGGAGTTGTAGGAGTTATAGGAGCCGGCTCCGTGGCGAATTGGTTACGAATGCAATTCGTAAGACCACAGACTGCGTTCGAAATTCATCTGCGGGCAATTTGAAAGCAGAAAGCCTTGCGTTGGTTTCCATACAGTGGTATGGGTGCCGGTTGTTCAGTAAGCAATAGCAAAGTACTAAAAGTAATCTTGCCCAGGAATCACAAACAACCAAAACATTCTGGGGTAGACTGCTAAGTCCTGTAAACTTTTATGTAACCTTATTCTAATAAGATAATGCAGCAGTTTCCTGTTACCTTCCACAGCGACATGGGTTGTTTGTAGCCTCCACTATTGACATCAGTGTATATGTCAGGTAATAGGACTACTACTCGTTAGATATGTGCAGGTTGAAAGTCCACTTATTCCGCTAAATACTCGGACCCAGTCTCCTTGACTGCATTTGCCTCATTCTTGGGAGTGGCTTCGTTTATAATGCCTCTTTTGTAGGTCAGCATGGCCGAATGGATAAGAACGTATGTTCTTACACTTCCTGTGTTTTGCTGTCGAGGTAAGGGCTTCAAGCCTTACACAGGACGGTTGGACTAAAATATTGGTCTATCGCCTTTGACTTAGGGACGTTATTTACAAGTACCTCTGAAGTCGGAGTGGGTTCGCTTGATGGCGAGGGACATTGTTAATAGGTAAAAGCTATTCCATACACAAAATGCAGTCCAGCACTACTATAAATAGTGTGTTTGGACTGCGCTTCAGTTGAAAGCCAGCAAGCGAGAGCTTCTGCCCTTATCTTCAATGGAGTATACTCTCTAAACCCTTCGATCCAAGAAATATCATGTGCCATCTGTCGCAGCTACTGCCATATTCTTCCTTTATTATTAATCTCTCTCTAATTATCTGCTTAATGTGGTTTAGGTGTCCTTGTATTTCTTTCGGCTTGTGGGTTCTAGACAAACATCATTCTAGTTATACTATTAATGGGATTTCTCAGTGTATATCCCATCCAGCGACAGTGTCTTTTCGTCATGTCTTAATGAGCTGTAAATGGTCTAGTTTGCTCCACAAGCTCCGCATTAGCGATTATGCCAAACTGTTTTAGTTTTTTTCTATTTTGCACAAGCAATTGTTAATGAATGTGTGAAGGTTAATATTAATTGTTTTGTGTTTCCCAATTTTTCTTATCCACACAGAATTACTGATTTGGTTCTGTCTACTTTGGTATTAGATTTACTTTCTATCGACTTTTACAACTTCCAGAGTGTTCTGGACTTGTGTGTTATTATATTAATATATATATCTCATTAACATCGTTCACTTTCTCCGAAATGTGTTTTGCGATGAAGTTTTGGGAAGATAGTGTGGTGGTTTCCCCTTGCTTTCCACATCCGCATGGTTGTCTTTTACCTCTGCCTTTGACAGCCATTTCTAACTGTCAGGACATGTGAGTGCTCTGCTCTGCTTAGCTACAGAGTTGTCCATTTATTCCGGTGGATACACGGTCCCCATGGCTGCGTTAGCCACACTGTGGTGTGTTTCCCATCCTCTACCACTGGGATGTGCAGTTGGGATTTTCCCTTCCTAAAATTATGGTCTATGATGACCATAACTCTCCAGTACGAACAAATAAAGCTAGGAGTATGTCAGGGGTGTGTCTTGTCACCGGATCTCTTCTCCCTATATAGATTGATTTATATATTGATTGATTTAGGAACCGATATCACAGCTTTCGGGGCATTCCCATAAGTGCTCCGTCCCCATCCTCAGAAGCCAGCGAAGAGTTCCAACCCCAATAGTACCAGTGGCAATCTGATTATATGTGCGTCTCGCCTTTCCTCTAAGCGTCGGGCGTCGGCCAGATTCCCCTCGTCACTTTATGCTGTCGCATTCTTGCCAGACCATGGTGATCCATTTGCTCCTCCGAGGTGTACACGTGCTCCCACAAGGCTGCAACCACGCCTGCCTTACCATGCATCCATACTCCACCAAGTTTTGCAGAGCCAGCGAATATGTCTGCCTGTTCATTCCCCAGCACACCAGCATGCCCCGGAGAAAAGATCCAGAGCGAAGCAAGCTTCTCGGTACGAAGCTTGCCTATCCTCACCCTACTCAGCATGCTTTCTGAGTCAGTTACAATCACAATGTGTGTGTATATCGTATTCTCCATCCAGCGGAGAACTGCACCGACTGCCTCCACCTCCATTATTAAGCTAGATGTTGTGATATCATATGCCAAGCTCTCCTGCACCAAACTTCGACCATTAGCCAAGAAACCCCAGGCACTTCTACTACCTCTCAACACCGAACCATCTGTGTAGATAATCACATAACCCGGGAGAGCATTATCCTGAATTAGTTGCTAGATTTCCACTTCCGTGACCCCTGCTGGTCACTCCCTGCACTCCCGGCTCAATGTGATTATAACTCTGCACAAGTCTGACTGTGCACTTCTACTACCTCTCAACACCGAACCATCTGTGTAGATAATCACATAACCCGGGAGAGCATTATCCTGAATTAGTTGCTAGATTTCCACTTCCGTGACCCCTGCTGGTCACTCCCTGCACTCCCGGCTCAATGTGATTATAACTCTGCACAAGTCTGACTGCTCCGCTGGCATTCTGACCCATTCCTCTCCTCGCCTAATGTTCTCCAAGGAGCACACGTGTCTGATCGTATCCTCCGCCTGAGCCATCCATGATTTCCCTCTTATCAGTCGCTGGCCCTTAACTGCGTCCAGAGCTTCATGCAACGGGTGATCTGTGTCAGCAGCTACTCTGAGGTATGCCTTCGCCTGCATCACCTTGAGCCTACCAGCAACAGTCGGCAAACCAAGGATGTACCGCATACACACCACTGGGGTGTCTCTGGTGCATCCCAGAATGACTTCTCCCTATATAACGAAGTGATAATGAGAGAAATCAAAAGAGATGCCAGGAATACTAATCAGAGGTTATAATGTAAATAATATACTCTATGCCGACACAGTATTGGTGGCGGATAATGCAACAAACCTACAACAATTGTTGGGCTAATTTGTACTAACTTGTACTTTGTACTAACTTGTTGGGCAATTGTACTAACAGAGAGTGCAGAGAAAGGACCTTGAATATCACGAAAACAGTAACAATAGTGATATCAAAGAAAATGATGACACCAAAATGTGACAAAGAAATAGAATGGAAAATTCTTAACAAAGTGTATAATTTTAAATACCTATGGGCATTTAAAACATCAGACTGAAGATATACAAAATAGATTAACAGCAGAATTTGGCAAACAAAAGCTGCATTTCAGAAAATGAAGAGTAGCTTATGCAATAAGTCATTATCACTGAATGAAAGAAAGAGAGTTCTTAAATGCTAGGTAGAACCAGTTTTGCTGTATGGCGGTGAATCTTGGAATGTAAATGAACAAATTAAAAAGAAATTAGAAGCAATAGAGAGGTTTGGTTACTGAGAGGAATGTTGCGAATTCCTTGGACTGCCAGAGAACCAACAATGATTGCCTGAAATAGGCTAATGAAACTAGAACATTATATACAACAATAAGAAAGAGACAAACAGCTTTCTTTGGTCATGAGTGGCATTGGAGAACATGGTGACAACTAGAATGATAGAGCGTAAGTGAGACAGTAGCAGACCAAGAGAAATGATTCTGGATGGATTAAAACGGTGACATGGAGGAATATCATCAGCGGAGTTGATCCAGAACACCAAAGACTGAGACTGTGGAGAGTCATGAACACCTACGCTAGATGGCAGGGCACTTGATGATGATGATGCTGATGACTGTGGTATTAGATTTATTTTCTACTGACTTTTACAACATCGAGAGTGTTCTTGACCTGTGTGTTCTTATATTAATACTAGCTGACACGGCCCGGCGTCGCCCAGGCCCTGGCGGGAATCTGTCTGTCTGTCTGTCTGTCTGTCTGTCTGTCTGTCTGTCTGTCTGTCTGTCTGTCTGTCTGTCTGTCTGTCTGTCTGTCTGTCTGTCTGTCAGTCTGTCTGTCTGACTCGGCCCGGCTTCGCCAAGATCCTGGTGGGGAGCATCTCATTTAATTCATATAAGTAGTCATATAAGCTCCCGTTCCCGACTGTCTGTCTGTCTGTCTGTCTGTCTGTCTGTCTGACCCGGCTTCACCCAGTCCCTGGTGGGGAGCATCTCATTTATTTAATTCATATAAGTAGTCATATAAGCTCCCGTTCCCGACTATATGTCTGTCTGTCTATCTGTCTGTCTGTCTGACCCGGCCCGGCTTCACCCAGCCTCTGGTGGGGAGCATCTCATTTAATTCATATAAGTAGTCATATAAGCTCCCGTTTCCGACTATATGTCTGTCTGTCTGTCTGTCTGACCCGGCCCGGCTTCACCCAGCCTCTGGTGGGGAGCATCTCATTTACTTCATATAAGTAGTCATATAAGCTCCCGTTTCCGACTATCTGTCTGTCTGTCTGACCCGGCCGGCTTCGCCCAGCCTCTGGTGGGGAGCATCTCATTTAATTCATATAAGTAGTCATATAAGCTCCCGTTCCCGACTATCTGTCTGTCTATCTATCTGACCCGGTGCGGCTTCGCCCAGCTCCCGGCGGGGAGCGTCTCATTAAATTCATATAAAAAAAAAAAATTAACTTAAAAATGTCCTTCCACACACCATCCATTATTTTTTTTAGTGAAAACTGTTTTCAATCATCTACATGACTGTAGATAACTTCTTGAGTCGAAAAGATGGGTTAGAAAATTTTCACTATTTAAATAGATGCATTATTTTTATGAAAACTATGAAAATGCCTTAAAGATTGTATCATTATTTATTATAACTCATATGCCTGTAAATAACTATAGACAAGGAGTTTATAAATCTTTGAAAACAATGCAACAATCTATATATAAAATAATAGCAATGTTATTAAAAGTTATGCCCCTTGAAATAACTTTTCTTTTGTTATGTCCCCTTGCTATATGGAAATGATAATGTAAATTTAAATATTAAATTTTAGTAAGTAAATAGCTGGAAAAAAAAAAAAATCTAAGACAGTTGCCTGCACGGGAATGAAAAGAATACATGTAGAAAATTTCCTCTCAATCGGATGGACCGTTATCGAACGCATCAAACACATCGTCACCCACACACATACATCCTTTTTTATATATATAGATATCAAGCTGTCCCAACGTCTATCTCTACACTGTATCTATTTCAAGTTCTCTCTATAGTCTGCTATCTAAATACTAGGGGATTTCACATGAAACACCTTAACAGTATGATAGGAATTATAATAACCATGCCATTGTCTTGCTACCTGTCAGTATGGTTCTTAAGGATGCCAATAGTGTTAAGCACATGACATCACGATGCGAACGAACACGGTGACGTCTTTGGGACAGTTTAAAGATGGCTGTTTATATAGATCATTGAGTTGCTCTTTCAGAGTCCATTGAACTACATTTCCAGAAGTAGTTATTGTTGTCTTCATATCCCAGTCTATAGTCAGTAAGATTAATATAAGAGGACAAAATGCACCCAGTGGTCCGCTTAGTTGAAATGCCTACTACTTTATGTGGGGAAACATTCTTCCTCCAATGACGTATTTGTGCAGTTGGCAAAAAAAAACAAAAAGGTGAATAATTCTTCATTTGTATTATTGACCCAAGTCAAGTATACGGGCCAATATATTCGGGGTTGGTTCGAACCCCAGAGCAGTCCTGTTCGAAAACATGAAATCTGCAGCCATTGAGGATTTTGTCATCATTATATTAACAACATCACATACAGAGTGCCGATAAGTCCAAATACTATCATATATGGAGGCTGCATCATATACCCATAACACTAATGTGTAGCTCACGGAGAGAACTAAACAAATGTCAGTAAATCAAGAGTTAAGGGGGAGACAGTGGCATGGGATAGGAATTGTGTTGAGAGAACCTGAGATTAGTATAACTAGAAAATCCGTTGTCTGAAGTCCATAGGGAAAAAGAAACGGAGGAAGAAATAGGGTGTATTTTTAATGACTGGGTAGTGTTTGAAAATATTGCCGGTTCAAGTTTTGCATTCACCCTCTGTAAAGTTCATTCGGTCTTTAAAAATACACCCTGTATAAAACAGCAGTGGAGAATTAGACACAAACCTGAATGATATGGGGAGGAAATAGACTAGCTCCAGGGGGTAGAACAAGACAGGACTGTTGGGAGGCTATGCCTCAGTGAGGGGACAAGGGTGAAAGAAGGAGACAGCATATCCAATTATTGATTTGAGAAGATTATCATAGCACTCCGGGCAGCCCCATTGGTGCTCAGCTCTTCACCTTAGCATCTACACTAGCGTATATCGACATACCCGAAATGTCTCACTACGTGAAAGGGGAATGCTTTACTTTACATACACAGCGGAAGTTGTCAAGGGAGAAGTTAAATTTCTTTATCATGTTCTGCCTAAATGTAAAAATTAATAGAACTCAATGCGCGATGGTTGGGATACAGGAAAAAACAAATCACACACGATGCGCAGTTTGCAAGAAGTCAGTGTATCATGTGCGTGCGACATTATAATATGAGACAAGGGAAATATGAGTCGAATTATCAATAAAAGTGTTTCAAACCGTGTAATACTACTAACGATTGAACATATGTTAGTGTGGAGGAGGTGTGGCAATCGCATATACCCGCTGCAATGTGGCATTGTTATTTGAGCTAGATCCGGCACTTCAGGGTCACACACAAAGATGGTAGGCTTAGAATGAGGAAGATGTGGGCCTTAAAAAAATGTCATCAGTGAAAGAACGGGCTGAAGTTGTGACGTTCTAGCCAAGACAGGTCACGTGGTCAGCTGTCGTTAAAAAAGTCTTATCAAATTCTTGTAAACATGCGTACATAAAACTGTCCGGAGATAGCAATTTCTGTAAGTCAGTTCAAACTGGAGCTGACTAAAGAAATGTTTAGTTTACAGCGATTTAGAGCGCATGATGTTACATGGCTGGTTGTTAAATTTGCCAGATTTGTGTTGTAGAAGCATCCAGTTTACTAACATTCAGACTAATTTTTGTGTAGTTAACAACCAGGAATTAAGCGAGAAGTAACAAAAATCCACTGATTTGGACAATATTATATTGTGGAAGTATTCAGTTCACTAACATTAAAACAGACTCATTTTTGTGTAGTTAACAAGCAGGTGTGAGGCGCGCAAAGTAATACATATCCACTGAGTTTAGCCAATATTATATTGTAAAATTACTTATAACGATAAACTTTACAAACCCAGTACAGTTTTGGTTGAAAGTTCAAAATTATTCACTATCACAGCGGGATCAAGATGAAACAAAAAAATGAGAATATCTTTGAACGGCCGCAAAAACAGGCTTCTTTCGTCGGAAAACTGGCCGTGCGAACAAAATCTAAAATACGGAATTTCCAACCGTATAAGACAATTTCAAAATTGTTTGTTAGTCCGGATACCGGAACTTGGAAGAGATTTGGTCAAGGAGGGTCCGATGTGAAAGCTCGGGATGTAGAAACAGGATTTGACATCACCATAGACGTTTCTGATCAAGATTCATCATCTAAAGAGGAGGAATTCACGACTTCCTCTCAAAGGAGATTAAGCTACCCTCTTAGAGAGAAGATGAATTTCTCCAGGATTATATTACCAATGCATTACCATTTTCGGAAAAGTAAACAAGATGCACCGAGCTCCGAGAATTTACAAAGTGTCACAAACTTAAGCAGTGGCATCGACGAAAAACAGTGTAAGGAGGAGATACAATTAGTTTCTCACAAAGCCAAGAGGTCTTCTGAGTGTTCGCTGAGCGATGGAACTGGGGGATTTTCGGAGGCTTACCATGGTAGACGTGAGTCAGTTTGGAAGTCTTTCTTCGAGGCCTTTGAGGTGGATGACTCGCGATCTGCGCAAGGATTCTGGCACGACTGGAAATCCGGGATGAAGAACTACTGGCAAATTTTTACGGGGGAAACAACTGCTCATGGGTATAAAAGAACGATGGCTCCACACAGAACATTGCTCGGCAGGTAGGTTTAACGGTTAGGTTATTGGAACTAGTTATTAAGTGAAGTCAATAAGGGACGAGGACATTGCTGGACAGGTAGGTTTAACTGTTAGCTTATCAGAACTAAAGTGAAATCAGTAAGGGACGAGAACTTTACTCGGCAGTTAGGTTTAACTGTTAGGTTATCAGAACTAATTATATAAAGTCAGTAAAGGAAGAGAATTTTGCTGGGCAGATAGGTTTAACTGTTAGCTTATCGGAACTAGTTATTTTAATTCAGTAAAGGACGAGAACTTTGCTCAGCAGGTAGATTTAATTGTTTGCTTATCGCAACTAGTTATTTGAGTTCAGTAAGGGACGAGAACTTTGTTTGTCAGGTAGGTTTAACTGTTAAGTTATCGGAACTAAATAAGTGCAATCAGTAAGGGACGAGAACTTTGCTTAGCAGGTAGGTTTAACCGTTAAGTTATCGGAACTAAACATGTGGAATCAGTAAGTGACGAGAACTTTACTCGGCAGGTAGGTTTAACTGTTAGATTACTGGAACTAGTTCAGTGAAGTCAGTAGAGAACCAAAGGCTTGTTCGGTAGCTAGGTTTAACTGTTAGGTTACCTAAACTAGTTATGTGACGTCAGTAAAGGGCGATGTTTACATTCTTAAAGGCAATTTAAAGGCAAGAGAGTCTGTATCATTGCCCCAGGTTTGATCCCATATGAAGCGGCATCTTTTCTGAGGCCGGCCTGCCGAAAGCGCCCTACAAAGTGCGAACACTGTAGCTCCAGCGACGACTCCAGGAGTCACCGAGAAAAAATGCACTGGTAAGCCCTGCCCAAGGGATTAACGACTTACTTTGTATTTGCTATCTGAACGTCCGGCACCCACACTATTTCATTAAAAGAAAAGAAAAAGCCAACGTAAGACGATCTGCTGCCACATAACCCACAGCTGTGTTACGAACACGGGTATGCGAGATTATGAACTGCGTCAAGGCGAGTGGCATGAATGTATTAATAAAAACAAACAAGAGCAGTCAATTTCTGAAGAAATCGGGTGAGTTTGCATTTGATGTAGACTGACTGTTGGAGATTGTCATTGGTTGTCTCTTTAGCTAAGGCGAGCAGGAGTTGTGCCGAGTCAAGAACCGATATCACAGCACTCGAGACATTCCCATACGTGCTCCGTTCTCTTCCTCAACAACCAGCGAAGAGTCCTAAAATAATGGTACCAGTAGCAGTCTGATTATGTGTCCGTCTGGCCTTTTCTTGGAGTTGTATCCCAAACAAATGTAAACAAAATTTTACAGCTCACATCTAATGAAATGTCTGTTTGTTGTAGATATAACCCATTATAAATTATGAATAGGAGAGTATGGATACATTTGCTTTCCTTAAATCTTAGTCTTCTTCTGATATATTCGAAGAAGAATGAAATACCACAATGAAACATACGGGTACATGGTAATATTCTTATACAGGTGAATCGGTACAACTGTCTCGGAGGACAGTCATAACATCTGATGGGGGATGCCTTGAAGAGGTTAGAACAAGAATCGCTATGGCAACGGTTGCCTTTTGCAAGATGGCAAATGTACAGGTCAATAAAGAGATGTCAATGGCAAGGAGAAGCAGTGTGTTAAAGTGCTACTAGAACTTGTACTTGTTATAGATGTGAAGAGTGGACAAAACACGGACTAACTGACAAACATCTCAAGGCAGTAGACATGCGATTTCTCAGGAAATTGTAAAGAATACCATGGATAGATAAAAACAGCCAATGAAACCCGTACAATAATTTGAGAAATTAGACGTAGATAGTCAGGAAGATTCGTCGGGCACGTAATGATAACAAATGAACTGGGCAACTGAGTGACAACTGGCAACACTGAGGTAAAATGAACACGGGAAAGACAGACAGATAAATATCTAGACGGCTTTGCTACATGGTATAATTGAAAAAAGAACACAAAGCTGATCCACGACTTTGGTGATAGTGTGAGATGACGAAACATGACTTATCGACATGGCACTTGCTGATGATGAATCTTCCTCCGGCTATAATATATAATGGGTTACAGCTAATACAAAACAAAATATTTCGTCAGCTGTGGGTTGTGATAACGGGTAAAGATTTAATGAGACACCCGGTACTAACAATGGGATATACCAGTTGTTTGAAACCATGCTCTGAGACAGAACGGTGACACACCCACTCGCTTGCAATACCGTCATGCATTTGTCTAGATAAAATCACGGGAGTTAACTCATCCCTAACAAACAAATGCTACATGTTGACAAGTTACCTCTCCTGTGACTAAAACGCTATGTTAACTTTCCCATTAGTCACAGACAGATACGACTCTTATCCGCTCTGTCATAGTTGTCACATTACATATCACCGCCCTTTGTAAGTTGAAGTCATCCGTGCTAGAAGACAGTTGTTACTGACACATTCTCAAAGGAGTGTTATTATTTTCTGGAGTACTAAGAAATACAAATCAACATATTCTCTTAGTGAACTGAAACACTGAAGCCACAAACAATACCTGGCACAATTTATTGCCTGGTATATTTCGCTTTAAAAAAAAAATAAATTGTAAGAAGACACAGCTTATGGTCTTCACTAAGAAGAAGGTAATACCACAATGTAATATACAAGTAAATGGGAATATTATTTAACAAGTGAATTGGAACAATTATCTCTGAACAGTCATAACATCTGATGGGAGATGCGATGAAGAGATTAGAACAAGAATCGTCATGGCGAAGGTAGCCTTTTCCAAGATGAAACACATACTAACCAATAAAAAGATGTCATTTGCAACGAGAAAAAGAACGTGGAAGTGTTACATAAAACCTGTGCTTTTGTATGAATGTGAAGCATGGACAATGAGCAGACAAGCTAAAAATCATCTCATGCTGTGGAAATGTGGTTTCTGAGGATAATGCAAATAATACCATGGACAGACAGAAAAAAAAAACAAGAAACAAATGAAAACGAAGAACTGATTAGAGATATTAGACGTAGACAGTCACAATTTGTTGGTCACGTTATGAAAAGAAATAAATTTGAGAACTTTGTGACAACTGGCAAGATCGAGGGGAACAGAACAAGGGGAGGGCAGATAAGTAAATACCTGGATGGCTTGGCCACGTTATATTGTGGAGACAAGAACACTGAGCTGATCCACGACTCTGGTGATCGAGTGAGATGCCTAAACATGACCTCCCACGCTTATTGGCATGGCACATGGTGATAATGATATTTCGCTGTACTTCGTCAGGTGCGTACTGTAGAGTTACATATCATATGGATAGAATAAATGGATAACACCTCAGCTGAAACAATTAAAACACATAGTCAGAGGTATTGTTCAAATGTGGAATATTTAATAAGAACTCGAAGTTTCTAAATGTACTTATTGAAAATCTAAGACGAGTTTTTATTCTTATATCCCATGCCGTGTTACGTTAGATATAATGTTTTTCCACAAACTGTTGTCTCGTGTATTACCAGTCATTTCTGATATTGATGTCAAACTGCCAAGTATCTTCTCTCCTGGTAATATGCCGCCTCCCCTCCCCTCCAACTAATGGCAGGGTAGCAAATTCAACCCCTACACCGGTAAGTTGTGCTAAAATTATTCTTCTCGCTCTTGAGTCGGGGACGTAAATTACAAGCACCTCAGAAGTCGGAGTGGGCTCACCTGAAAACTAGGTACACTGGTAATAGGAAAAGCTAATCCACAGGCAAAATTCAACGCAGTGCACTATCAGTAGAAGCAATTACAACTAGTAGTAGCACTTGTATGGACTATCCTCGAGTTCAAAGCGAGTGAAGGAAAATAAAATAACATATGGAAAGAATGTGGAGGGTCTCCTTCTGATGCCAGTAACCAGTTCTCTTTCTGGGTTAGCTTCTTTCAATGTATCTTCATTGCTCTTTCCATCATTAAACAATGTTCTCATCATTTTTCTATAAAGCCACATCTCCAGAGCTTCCACATAATTAATCACTTGTTTGCAAAGTACTAATCAACAGAATCCGCGACCTTTACTACATGCGGCTATTCAACACAGCGAGGAACTAAGGTTAGGTTTGAATTATAGGCCTAAAATGTTTCATAGTTTAAGAAGATCGACTTCATTGCACCGGGTTTTTATCCCATATAGTTCGGTCTCTTTCAGCAGGGCGAGTTACCGAAAGCGTCGCAGAAATTAAGAACTCCGTGCTCCAGCGACCACCCCCAGGAGTCTCCGAGAAAATTGCACTTGTGAACAGAACGACGTGGCAAAGATTCGAACCCATACTTTTAGAAATGCGAGCTTGAATAACAGGAAAAAAAAAGGAAGTAATGGATGAAATTAAAGAAGCAAATCGTACCTAAATGTATACTTAAAGAAATGACGTTATTTTTCGGCAAGTGTAGAAATTCAAATTTGTAGGCTAATGGATAACGTCAGATGGACGTTGCGCCACGCAGATAAATAACATAAAAGAATAATCAAAGACTACATCTTATGAAATGGAAAACATCTTACGCTATAAATCTTTGTCATTGGAACTAATAAAAAGAATGTTTATAAATTACATAGAACCAGTTCTTTCATAGGGCTGTAGTCATGGATAACTGGTAATCAGACAAGCAAAAAAATATCTATAGAAGCTTTAGAGATGTAATTTTATAAAAGAATGCTGAAAATTCAATCATCATCTCCTCCACTTTTGCCGTCAAGTGTTGTGGGGAGGCGTAGTTGACGTTCCAGCCCCCGATGGGTGGCACTGGATAATGTAATTCCATGTGTGGTAAAACAGAAACAAATTAATTGGACAGACAACATAAGTCACCTACACGTCATGAGGAATGCTTATAAACAGACACTCATAATTGTATGGCACCATTATGAGAAAATCAAAAAAAGTAGAGCATACTTTGACAACTGAAAAAAAAAAAATTATGGAAAAAGAGACAGAGAAAGACATCGAGATAAAATTCTTCAGGCGTATGTCATGTCAATTAAGAGTGTTATGATACGGACCGATATATGTAACACACCAACATGTAACATACTCGTCACATAAGCATCTCTTGATATTGTCCAGCCCCACCCATGTAACATTGGAGATCGCAAGATATGGAGAATCATTATCTCTCATACCAGTTACCAAAGCACTTGGTAATGATGATAAATACAAACGTTGCTTTCACAGAATGTTCTGGATGTTGGCTATCATTGGAGTGACCAGCAGCGTGGTGGCCTTGCTGTACAATACCATGTACGGCCAGGATCTGTACGCCTTCAGCAGCAGCATCAAATCGCAGCCCAACGTACAGATGGCCTTCCCAGCCGTGACCGTGTGCAACCTGGCTTCCTACGACTACCGGCGACTGGAGAATACGCCCCTGAAGAACTATTCTCACTCGGTTCGGGAATTTCTGCTCCAGGTAGGTCGATCTTCGGAGATCAGGTGAGGTAGATGTTCATAATGTTTCAATTTTGTGTAGTATATGTGCACCATCACCACTACGTCTATCATCATCATCATCATCATCATCATCATCATCATCATCATCATCATCATCATCATCATCATCATCATCATCATCATCATAATCATCATCATCATCATTAATTGCATGTGACCTAATTAGCAAAGGCATTAATTTTTCTAAATAAACAGGGTACATCTTTGTTGCTATCTTGCTGCATCTCGTCAGATGTATACTGCAGAGTTAGATATTATATGAAGTAAATAAACGAAAAATAATTTGGCAGAAATACTAAGTGTACAGTCGTTGATGTTGTTCTAATGTGGAGAACGTAATCCTCACGGCAGGCTAAGATTTAACACGAAGTCCTTTTATTTGCATAACAACTGCTGGAATCAGCTAATCGTTAATGCGTCGATATATTTGAGCAATCAATTATTGCCCGTCTATTACAGTATACGAAACCCTTTTTTGTTTGTTAATTTCATGATTGCTAATAAGAAAACGTTCCGTGGCGGCTATCATTGATTTACACTGCAGGATTATCAAACGGCTGAGTTGTGGAGTGCACTAAAGTAGTTTTGCTTAAGTGTAACCTAGTCTTCAAAATGAGTAATACCGTAATAATATCAGGTCATCCTTGGTGTTCTGGATCACTTCCGGTGAGAATATCTCTCCGCCCCAATTGGGAAAAAAGAAGTCCCATAAAATGAACCTTGTGAAGGTATATGATGTGTTAGGACCATCACAATTTTAGGCCTGAGTGCAGGGACGAACAGGTGGTCAGTCTCGCCTAGCATACGGTGAGTGAAAATATCGAACTCTTGGTCGAACTCACGTACGCCATTACCCCTGAACTATACCTAGAATACCATCACGTGCCAAAGCTCGTAAACCCGAGGTGGCTTGTGGATGTACTGGCAACAAGTTTGAACAGATACCCTCTATTTTTGATTGTTGAATGGCAGCCTGAAGCATGCCTGTTTTCAAATCTGGCATCATACTTTGTGAGTCCGTTATAATCACGACATACCTGTCTTCATCTTTCTCATCATACTTTGTGAGTCCGTTATAATTACGACATACCTGTCTTCATCTTTCTCATCATACTTTGTGAGTCCGTTATAATCACGACATACCTGTCTTCATCTTTCTCATCATACTTTGTGAGTCCGTTACAATCACGACACGCATGTTTACCCCATACCTCTTATAGGTGTCCGGGCTTAAAGAATCCATCAACAACACCGAAGGCCTCGGTGTGCTCAAGGATTATGATACAAAAGTTCTGCACGACCTAATCGGGTGGAGGCTCGAAGATTTCATTCGGAATTGCTATTGGAACGAAGTTGAGGTGAACTGTTCAGAGATATTTGTTCAGTAAGTAACTTCTTTCAGGCTGTGAGTTTATTGCATTTGTTTCTTGTATGTTTAGATGTGCTTAGCTTGTTTGTGTGTTTATTTGTATATTTCTCGGGTTTTTGTTCACGTGTTCATATTATGGAAATGTAAGTTGAGTTGAGTTGAGTTGAGTCAAGAACTGACATCACAGCACTCGGGACATTCTCATGCGTTCTCCGTCCTCATCCTCAACAACAGGCGAGGAGTCCCAATGCTAATGTTACTAGTTGAAGTCCAATTATGTTTCCGTCTGGCCTTTTCTCTGAGAACTTAATGTCGGCCAGATACTCTGGTAACTTTCTGCCGCACCAATCTCTCCTGGAAATGGTGCTGTATTTGTTTTTCCACACTACACATACGATCTCAAAGGG
This sequence comes from Cepaea nemoralis, assembly GCA_014155875.1. NCBI lineage: Eukaryota > Metazoa > Mollusca > Gastropoda > Stylommatophora > Helicidae > Cepaea > Cepaea nemoralis. The sequence continues at coordinate 198,322 of JACEFZ010022721.1, forward strand.
CCCTGACCACATCTGCCTTATCATGCACTAATTTTAATATATCGTATATTTAAAATAGTCTCATAATATAAACCTTGTGAATGCAAAGTTAGTGCAACTGGAGGACACTCAGAACCCTTCACGTAAGATCCGGAGTACGACACGGTTATGTCATGCCCCTTCTCTTGTTCATAACCTATATAGACAACATATCAACCAGCCAAACAGAGACAGCAAGAATACCGCATAACGAGAACACAGAAGAAGAACCATCTGCAAATTATACCATTAGAGAACTCATGTTTGCATACGACCAAGCACTAGTGGCAAAATCAGAAGCTGAATTACAAGACCACACGAATAGTCTAAATCAGGGGTGGGCAAACTTTTGTGCTTAGGGCCGAATTGACAAATATAAAATTATTGTGGTGGGGGGGGGGGGGGAAAGACCGCATATATATATATATATATATATATATATATATATTATATATATATATATATATATATATATATATATATATATATATATATATATATACGATACTGGAGATATACCTCTTGAATTATGTAATTCTATATTTATTGCAATCCCGAAGAAATCAGGGGCCATGGAATGCGATCACCATAGAACAATTAGTATAATGAGCCATATCATAAAGATTCTGCTGAGAATTATCATGCAAAGAGTTAGGAAGAAAATACAACCCGAAATAGGAGAAGAACAATGTGGGTTTGTAGAAGGCAAGGTCACAGTGAATGCTGTGTATATACTGAGAACAGTAATTGAGCGTTCTATAGAAGTAAACAAGGATCTATATCTTTGCTTTATTGACTGCACAAAGGCTTTGGATAAAATGAGACACGTTGACATGATAAGGATGCTTGAAGATCTACAAATTGATGGAAAGGATCTTAGACTTGTAAAAAACATATATTGGAAACAACAAGCTGCCATAAGAATTGATAACGATGTAGGTCAATATCAGCCTATTAAAAGAGGTGTGAGACAGGGATGTGTAATGTCTACAGATCTTTTTTCCCTGTACAGTGAATATATATTTAGAAATATAGAAGATATGGAAGGAATCAACATTGGGGGACGATACATCAATAACATTAGATATGCAGATGATACAGTCTTGATTGCAGACAATGAACAAGACCTGCAAAATTTAGTAGATGCGGTTGTTGCACACAGTGAACAACTAGGGTTAGAATTAAATTGTAAAAAGACACAGATTATGGTCGTCACTAGGAAGAAGGAAATACCACAATGTGATATACGAGTAGATGGACATATTCTTAAACAAGTGAATCGATACTGTTATCTCGGCACAGTCATAACATCTGATGGGAGATGCCTTGAAGAGATTAGAACAAGAATTGCCATTGCGAAGGTAGCCTTTAGCAAGATGAAAAACATACTGACCAACAAAAAGATATCAATTGAAACGAGAAAAAGAGTGTTGAGATGCTACATAGAACCTATACTTTTGTATGGATGTGAAGCGTGGACAATAAGCAGTCAAGCTGAAAAACAGCTAATGGCTGTGGAAATGTGGTTTCTGAGGAAAATGCAAAGAATACCATGGACAGATAGAAAAACCAACGAACAAGTCCTTCAAGAAACAAATGAAGATCGTAAACTGATTAGAGTCATTAGACGTAGACAGTCAAAATTTTTTGGGCATGTTATGAGAAGAAATGAATTGGAGAACTTGGTGACAACTGGCAAGATCGAAGGGAAGGAGACCAAGGGGAAGACCTAGAAGCAAATACCTGGATGGCTTGGCCACGTGGCATGGTCGAGACAGGAACACAGAGCTGATCCACGACTCTGGTGATCGAGTGAGATGGCAGAACATGACCGCCCACGCTTACCGGCATGGCACATGATGGCTATATATATATATATATATATATATATATATATATATATATATATATATATATATATATAATGTCCATTTTGTTTACAGCAGCCTATCACAATATGTAATTATTAATTATTTATAGGTTATTAAGCATTATAAATAACTAATTATTGCAATTTTATTTTACTTTTACACTTATACATTATATTTGACAATATGGACAAAAACGTTTACTAATTTGTTAACAAGATTTTACAACTTGTTATTATAACAAATATTCTTTTTTATCTATCAATGGCTTTAATTTAGACACAAACCGACTACATTGTCACTATAATTGTTGATTTCTAATCAGATGTATGTAACTGCTTGCACTTTTTTGACAATATTCTTGAAATCTGGAGCAAGTTTACTTGTTGAAATTCGCATGACAGCACGCAAGTTGCAGTCTGACAATAAAGACCTATTCTTAGATTTGTTGATCTTTATGCAAGAGAATGCTTGTTCGCAAATGTATATTGATCCAAACAATGATAAAAATTTAGCTGCAAAGCTAAAGCTGGATAAAGATCCATAGAAATCCAGCAAACTATCTGACTTGAATTTCTCTGTCAGGACATGATCTGTTTGTAAGTCAAGCAGCTCCAACTGTATGTCCTCTATGGCTGTATCAGCTTCTGCACTAAAAGGGGAACTGAGGATATTGAACTGTGATTCTAAGTTCTCGAAATCTTGAAATCTCAATCCAAATTCTTCAATCAATGCATCTAACTGGGCTTTGTACTTTTCAGTCATTTCACCAGAAATGGTTTCTTCTTTCAGCAAAGGGAAATGACAAAATCTTTTTTCACTTGCTTGTCTGTAGAACAGTGAAAGTTTTGCCTGAAATGCTTTTACATGTACATACAATTCATGTGCAGACACACCATTGCCCTGAAGTTTGACATTTAGTTCATTTAACGTTTCCATAATTTCAATGGCAAACATAATGTCTAACTTCCACTTTTTATTGACAATGTTAGTATTAAGTCACATTCAATGCCCTTCATCTCTAGGAACATTTCTATTTCTTCTCTGAGTTCCCACACACGCCTCAACACCTTGCCGAGACTCAGCCATCGAACACTGGTGTGGTACAGGACATCGGAATGTTCAGTTTCCAAATCGTCAAGTAATGCCTTGAACTGTCTGTGATTAAGTCCTCTTGATCTGATAAGGTTGATGCTACTGACAATTGGGTCAATAACATGCTTGATATTCAAAACAGTTTTACACAGACTTTCTTGATGAATCACACAGTGAAATGGTAATAATGTGTGGTCTGGATATTCTGCTTTAATCTTATAACTTATCAACTTTACCAGAACTATATTTTTTTCCAGTCAAAGCACGATCTCCGTCAGTTGTAACACTTGCCATCTTGTTCCAAACCAACCCAGTTCTTTCAATACAGGTTAGTAACAGCATTGAATATATCATGGCCTGTGGTAGTGTCTTTGAGCGACTCAACACTCAGTAATTCTTCCGTGAGTTTGAAAGAAGTGTTTATTCTACGTATTAATATCAATAATTGGGCAGTATAATGTACATCGGTACTCTCACCCAATGCAAGAGAATAACACAAACATTGTTTACTTACATCTTGAAGTTAATGCATCAAATTGTCAATTGTCATGTCAACACGTCTGACCACAGTTCTCCTTGATAAAGTAATGGTATGAAATCTGTTTTTTTTTTCTGGACACATAATGTTTGCTGCATTTTGCAAACATTCCTTGATGAACTCGCCGTCATAAAATGGCTTGTTCTGTTTTAAAATTCTGGTGAGAGCACAAGACTAGCTCAAGTTGCAGCATCTTGAATTAAAGACAGTGAAAGCAGTTTGCTGTTTCTCCAAATTTTTCACTAACTCCAGGCATTTACTTTCCCTCTCTTCGGTTGTTACATTGTATCCGGAATCGGAATGTTTTGTTTGATAATGTCTTTTTAAATTTTACACATTGAAGACAGCCACTGACTCACGACACAACAAGCAAACTGATTTGCTACCAACTTTAATAAAACAGTACTTAGTTGTCCATTTATCATTACAAACACGTCATTCATCTTCAATCTTACGTTTGTTATTGACACTCATTGTTTTGATAAAATTCGAACAGTTAGAGTTGTACAAAACTTTAAAACGGAAATGAAACAAAACATACTTCAGGCTGTGTGTGAAAATAAAATATTCGGAAAACAAGTAGTAAACTCAGAATAAATTTCAGAAATATATCAAGACTACTACAACAAATAAATTAATTTGAACATTGTAAATGTGGAAATACATTTTAACAGCAAAAAACTTTTAAATTTAATATTTTCTTACAAAATAAATAATTTTATTCGCTGGAGAAATATCTGTTTTTATAAAATCATGCTTTTTAAATTTTCACATGTTGATAAATTGTTCTCTATATGAAAATCGATAAATTCGCATTTAAGGATTACATGGTTCCAAATGTTGCTGTATGTAGCCGGGGGGGGGGGGGGGGTGAGAGCCCAATCTTGCATAAATACCCTAATGGCTCGTGCATTCATAACGTATGCAGCAAATGTCCAACTCCTGGCCATCTCGTGGCGGAACTCTTTTAACTAACAGGAGAAGGGGCGACAGCGAGTGACTGGCGCCGAGAAACAACCAGAACGCTGTAGATGTGTATGCACGTACATGCATGCGCAGACATATGTGTGTGTGCCTACACACCTAAACTCGAGTAAGACCACAGTCTGCTCTAGCAAAGGAAATGTGCTGAAAACGGAGGCAATCAGCCAGGAGGACCACCACAGAAATCAGGATGACTGCCAGCGAGCTGAATCTTACTGGCTCGCTTTCTCAGCCTCGATGACAGATTCAGCAGGACCATTCATCTGATAGACTTGGTAAAATCATTCATACGAGATCAACAATGAACAGCATGTCGTCCTTGACACATCGCAATGTTTATTGTGGACGATTATCACAGCACTGACGATCACCAGTTCCCGTAAAAGTGGGATAACATGTGATGAATATATTTACACTTGCTGACTACTGTTCAGTTACTTTAACAGAAGACAATCGTTCTTCTGCCTAATACTGGCTACCACAATGTCTGACTAGCTTAAGGTCACAACTTACGCTTGGCCGCCCTTGACGTCTGGCGGTTCGCATTGCTGGATCGTCTTCAAATCAGCACACTGCACTAAGCGTTGACTGGCTACACTTGGCCACACAACTGGACGAACACTTTCACTGTTGTTAAAGAATCATTGCACTAACCGTGCTTATCTTCGTTCATCACTTCAACACAAGCTTACGTCCTTCTTTCACAGCGACCCTGGCTTGACTGACCGTGGCTGTCCCCGATTCACGAGAACCACCCTACTTGGGTCACGTGATACACAACTTCTTTGAATAACCTCCCTTCGTCATTCATCATCATCATGTGTTCCACACGGACTATCCTTGTTCTATCCGTGCGTGTTAACTCATTGTGATCGCGTGAATTGCTCTCACTACGGCAATTCTTCTTTTATGTTAAACCTACTCTTAATCTATCTGTTTACTGCTGTCTGCCTCATATCGGCACATGGCAATGACAAGCAATCACGCGTAATGAAATATGACGACTACTGCTAATTGTTATGGTGTTCGCCCTGCTTTGGACCCCCAGGCAGGTGCAGTGCTGGGCCCTATGCCTCAAAAGGGTCCAACCACAGCTACTCGAGGTTTTCTCAGATGTCCTGTGGAGCCAGGGGAACTGAGAATAGAGCGTCTGGCCATACCAAACAAAGACTAAAATTAATGCACTGGAATGCGGAGGGAGTCAGCAAAAAAAAAAAAAAAAAAAAGAACTAAAAAACATCTTGCACCAAGAAAAGGTAGCGTATGTTGCTTGCAAGAACTCACTTCAGCGAATACTAAATCGTGCCTGGGAAATTGCCAGTACTAAGAACACTACTTTCTGAACTTAGCAGTCAGCATAAGGTCACCATACAGTGGATACCATTCCACTGTAGAGTACTCGGAAACGACAGAACTAATCGATTGGCTAAGGAAGGAGCAAACGAAGAACAGCCTGATGTGCCCGTTACATACCACCAAAAGAAAAGACTGATCAAATCAGTCTGAAGGCCACCAAAACCTGCTCAAGCTGACTACCACGTTATGCACAGACCAGAACAAGTAATTTTTCTGCGCCTCAGAACAGGACACAATAGATTACGCAACCACATGTATACAAGATTCAAGATTGGTGAATCAGCCATATGCACATGTGGATTGGCGTCGCAGACAGCAGACACATACTCAAAGACTGCCCAAATTACAACATGTCTAGGCAAACCTTCTAGCCTAGAGAGGCGACAGTGGAAGATAAACTCTATGGACTGCTGAGTGAACTAAAAAAGACAGTTAAATGCATCCAAGAGATAACATTGCAGTTATAGACATATTTAAGGCAAACGAAAGAAGAAGAAGAAGCATTACATTACGAAAGTCAAGGACTGTTTATAAAAATAGATAATTAGAAAGAACCTTTATCAGAAATGTTAAAGCAATCATAACGGTACATGAAAGTCTGTAAAATTCAACAAAATAACTTAAAACGAAGCAAAAATTGTTATTTCTAAATGTCCTCGCGGGCCGCATAAAATCAGTTTGCCACGCCACATGCGACCCGCGGGCCGTAGTTTGCCCACCCCTGGTCTAAACGAAATGTGTAGGGAACATAACATGAAAATTAGCACAAGTAAAACAGAGGTATTGACTATAACTATTAACTATAATGTGTCCATCGCCTTCAGGTTAACCCACTCCGACTTCAGAGGTACATATAATTTACGTCCCCAATTCAAGGACGAGAAGTCAACATTTTAGTCAAACTGACTGGTGAAGGGGTGAACCTACTACCTCGTCATCAGCACGCCGCATATTAAAGAAAATCATTTGTATGAGCTGCCCTGGAGTTGCTACAACGTTGCCCTACAACTTCACCAATCTTGAATCTTGTATACATGTGGTTGCGTAATCTATTGTGTCCTGTTCTGAGGCGCAGAAGATTTACTTGTTCTGGTCTGTCTACTTCGTGGTAGTCGTCTGAGCAGGTTTTGGTGGTCTTCTGACTGATTTGATCATTCTTTTCTTTTGGTGGTATGTAACGGGCACATTAGGCTGTTCTTCTTTTGCTCCTTTCTTAGCCAATCGATTAGTTCTGTCGTTGTAGGGCAACGTTCTGTAGTTGGGGGGGGGGGGGGGGGGGGGGGGGGGGGGGGGGGGGGGGGGGGGGGGGGGGGTGAGTGGTCTCGAGGTATGGTGTCCGCCTCGAGTGCTGGAGGTCCCGGGTTCAAGCCCCGGTGAGGACCGAGACTTATTTCACGTGGACGTCTAGTAATACAACTTCCCCTGGTCTCTGGGTAGTGAGATCGGACGCATGTGTGTTGTTGCGCACGTAAAAAATCCCTTGGCAGTTGGAAATCGGAAAAGAGTAGCCGAACGGCGCTGCCCGGCAAAATTTCGAGTTAAAAATCTACCCAAAGTATTTCACGATCCTCGCCGGTGCTACTGAGTTCGTGCACTGAGCTGAGTTTCTCCAGATTCAGGTTTGAGTTAGGAGGATAACGGAGCACTTATGGGTTAAACCCATGTTCCGTGATGTTGATCCATCGACTAAAACTAAACTAAACTGCCCAGGAATTCAAAGGGATCGAACGAAACAAAAACATACATAAACAATGCACACCCACATACTCAGAGACAGACTGCAATGTACACCCACATACTCGGAGACAGACTGCTTTAGAGGGGCAATTGCCAAGTCCAATGAAAACTATTCTCTGGCATTTTCACGGTGTTTTAACGATGTTTTCTAACGATGTGTTTAACGATGTTTTCATGTCAACACAAAAGGAGTTTTAATTATGTCTTTGTGTAGATCCAAAACACTAACAGAGACGTGCTTTACCTTCAACTTTGACCCGAACAATCTAACATTGGCGGACAGGGTAGGCAGCGTCAGTGGACTAGGCTTACTTCTAGATGTTGGGGATGGCAAGGAGGCATTCAAACTGCGTGTGGCAAGTGGACTGAAGGTTAGTTCTTCAACTACTTCCTCTGCCCTTTACCTCCACTTGGGAGGTTTTTTTTTAAATTTTGCATATCCTTTACAGGACATCGCTGTCAACATCAGCATCTTTCAGCTGTATGTTGATTTCTTGGCAAGATTACGCTCAGTAGTTTGCCATTGCTTTCTGAGCGACCGGCTCAGTTATCCCGCAAGTCACCAGCGGGGGTCGAACCGCTCCCAGCTCTCGCCCTGCTACGAGACTCTACGTGATAAACGGGATTACGGAGAAAGTGTTGTAACCCCTCGGCCAGAGAGACCGGCACTTGGGAGGTTAGCATGGGCAAATAGACATTGCGTTACTTCTTAAACATCCGGTGTGCCGGTGATGAGGTAACGGGTTTAACATCCTAAACTTGTCAGTTGAACTAACATGTTGACTGATCGTTCTTGACTTGGGGATGTAAATTACAAGTACCTCTGAAGTCGGAGTGGGCTCCCCAGATGGTCATGTTTTGTCTCGATTATACCTTGTGATCAAGCCATCCAGATATTTACTTCCTTGTCCTTCTCTTGTTCTTTTCCCCTCAATCTTGCCAGTTGTTACAAGTTCTCTAATTTATTTCTGTTCCTAACGTGCCCAAAAAATCTTGACTGTCTTATTTATCTAATCAGTTTACGGTTTTCATTTGCTTCTTGTAGGACTTGCTCATTGCTTTTTTCTGTTGTCCATTGTTCTTCGCATTTTCTTCAGAATTCATATTTCCACTGTCACTAATTTTTTTCAGCTTCTCTGCTCATTGTCTACATCTCACACCCACACAAAAGAGAAGGTTATGTGAAGCACTTCATAACCCTTTTCTCGATGCCTTTTTGTTGATCAGTATGTTATTTATCTTGCAAAAGGTTAGTGTAGCCATAGGATTATTGCTCTAATCTCTTCAAGGCATCTCGCATCAGATGTTATGACTGTTCCGAGATAGTTGTACCGATTCACCTGTATATTACCACTTACCTGTATATTACATTGAGAATATTTTTCTTCTTTGAGACGACCATCAGCTCTGCCTTCTTACAGTTTAATTCTAACCATAGTTCTTCACCGTGTACAATAACCACATCTACTAAATGTTGCAGATCCTGCTCGTTCCCTGCAATCAATATTGCATCATCTGCGTATCTAATATTATTGAAGGTATATCACCCAATGGCAATCCCTCTCATATCTTCTAAATTTATA
>JACEFZ010022721.1:220000-307366 GCA_014155875.1 Cepaea nemoralis
TGTGTGTAGGTGGGAATGCATGGTGGTATGTGGGTGTGGGATGTGTTGGTGAGGGATATTGTGCGGTGTGTGGGTTTGGAAATATTGCGTGGTAGAGGATGTATGTGATGTGTGGGTGGGGTGTGTGTGGTGGGGATTGGGTTAGGGCATGTGTGGGTGGGTGGAGATGTACGTTGTGGTGTGGTGGGTGTGTGTGAGTGGATTGGGATGTATAGGTGGTTAGGAAGATGTTGTGTTGTGTGTGTGTCGGTGTATGTGATGATGTCAGTTTGTGTGAATGTGTGTGTATGTTGTGGGATCGTGTGAGTTGAATGTGCGAATGTCAGGTTGGTGGGAATGTGTGTGTATGGTTTGTAGATGTGTGTGTGGATGTGCGATGTGTGGGTTGGTGGGGGATGTGTGTGCGTGGGTGGGGAATATGTGGTCGATGGAGATATGGCTGGGGGATGGGTGGTTGGAGGTGTGGGTGGGGGAGAGGATGTGTGGGGTAGAGGATGTGTATGTGGGTGGGCGTGGGATGTGTGGGTTGGTGGGGGAATGTTTGTGGGTGGCGAATGTGTTTTGGTTTGGAGAACAGGTGAAGGCAGTGTGTGTGGGCGGGGGATGTGCGGGAGGGGGATGGGTTGGTTGGTGGGGTATGCATATGTCCCTTGGTGTGTGTGTGTGGGTGGGGTGATGTATGGGTAGATGGGAGAGGGGCCTCATAACATGGTAATTTGTCTTGATTATGTTTACAACATTCATTTCACAATGTTTATCTTTCTTCCTATGTAAATGTATAATGCTCTTGATGAACGAAAGATGAGTGAATGTAAGACGGGCCTGCGTGTCCAATTTGTTACCCTCTGAAAATAAAGTTGATTTGATTTGATTTGATTTGATTCTGTCTGACCGGCCTGGCTTCACCCAGTCCCTGGTGGGGAGCATCTCATTTAATTCATATAAGTAGTCATATAAGCTCCCGTTCACGACTATCTGTATTTCTGTCTATCTGTCTGTCTGTCTGTCTGTCTGTCTGTCTGCTTGTCTGTCTGTCTGTCTGCTTGTCTGTCTGTCTGTCTGTCTGTCTGACACGGCCCGTCTTCACCCAGTCCCTGGTGGGGAGCATCTCATTTAATTCATATAAGTAGTCATATAAGCTCCCGTTCACGACTATCTGTATTTCTGTCTATCTGTCTGTCTGTCTGCTTGTCTGTCTGTCTGTCTGTCTGTCTGTCTGTCTGTCTGTCTGTCTGACACGGCCCGTCTTCACCCAGCCTCTGGTGGGGAGCATCTCATTTAATTCATATAAGTATTAATATAAGCTCCCGTTCCCGACTATCTGTCTGTCTGTCTGTCTATGTATCTGACCCGGTGCGGCTTCGCCCAGCTCCTGGCGGGGAGCGTCTCATTAAATTCATATAACAAAAAAAAAATTAAGTTAAGAATGTCCTTCCACACAACATCCATTATTTTTTTTAATGAAAACTGCTTTTAATCACCTACATGACTGTAGATAACGTCTTTAAACATAAAAAGATGAGTTAGAAAATTGACACTATTTAAATAGATGCATTATTTTTATGAAAACTTTGAAAATGCCTTAAAGATTATATCATTATTTATTTTAACTCATATGCCTGTAAATAACTGTAGACAAAGAGTTTACAAATCTTTGAAAACAATGCAACAATCTATATATATATATAATATATGGCAATACTATTAAAAGTTATGCCCCTTGAAATAACTTTTCTTAAGTTAAGTCCCCTCGCTATATATAAATGATAATGTAATTTAAATATTAAATTTAGTAAGTAAATATCTGGTTGTACACTAACAGACTATGACAGTTGGCTGCACGGGAATGAAAAGAATACATGTAGAAAATGCATCTCAATCGGATGGACCGTCATCGAACACATCAAATACATCCCTACGTACACACATACATACATCGTCTTTTATATATATAGATTGTGGAATTTCTTTCTTCTTAGAGACGATCATAATCTCTGTCTTCTTACAATTTAATTCTTACCCTAGTTGTTCACTGTATACAATAACCACACCTAGTAAATGATGCAGATCTTGTTCGTTTTTCTGCAATTAATACTATATGTTATGCACATCTGCATAACATACATTACGATGGTCAAAATAAATCCTGTTCGAAACTAAAGAATTTTCAGCAGTTAGAGAGTTAACAAAAAAAAAAAACTCTAAGCTGCACAGTCGCTGAGACTGCACTAGCCCAGGCGGGCCTTAATGTCTCAGGCTCAAGGCGTCACCCCATCCCCCCCTCCACCTTTGTCCTACACGGCGAGGTACTATAGGCAGTAGATGACAGTTTTTTTAATGAGTTAAAATGATGAAGCCAAGCGGAGACATAACCACGATCATCCCAGTGTGTGCGCATCGGAGATTTTCTCGTGTCTGCCAGGGGTTAATTCTTAAACTCTTGTGTCTGGGAGGTATATGTGAAGGCTTGGCTTTCTTTCTTCTTTCTTTCTTTCTTTCTTTCCTTTCTTTCTTTCTTTCTTTCATTCTTTCTTTCTTTCTTTCTTTCCTGCCCGTAGCTTCTTCTAAAACCCACGGTGAAGCGTAATCACATTCGGATACCGCTCGTGGGCATTGAAGTAAAACAACAGCATATTAACTAAATCGTGGGATGATTACTTGACTCCACCAACTTCCTACTTTCCGGCATTTCAATCCCAGAACAATCCATCACATCCATTTTTGCCTGCTTGAACACTAAAGATGGTACAAAAATGACGTTTCGACTACTTCTTATTCTGCTTCTTCAGTGTTCCAAAGTGTACACACCGTTAAAACGTCATTGATTGCACGGTGTCTGATATTTAGGAAAGCTGGGATATTTGCGCCCTGCGGCTGATACATGCGATTAGCGCAGAGGTTTTTGGCACAAGCGTGTGCCTGCTTCTCTTGGTTTTGACAATACCGAGCAGATGCCAAGCGGGGAACTCTTTGCCTTGTATTCTTGAGGTGCATATAACTGTTATGTATCCGACTACCAAGTGTGTATATGTGTGCTTGTGTGTGTACAATATAATCATCATCATCACGTGCCATGCCGACAGTCGTGGGCGGTCATAGTTCGTCATCTCACACGGCCACCATAATCTCCAATCAGGTTCTGTGCCGACTATTGCCATGCTGCCTAAACCATCAAGGTATTTATCCATCCATCTTCTTCTTGCTCTCTTCCCATAAATCTTGCCAGCTGTCACTAAATTTTCAAGTCCATTTCTCCTCATAACATATAAAAATCTTTACTGTCTACGTCTAATTTCTCCAATCAATCTCCGGTTATCATTATTGTTTCCATGAGGGACTGTCTCATTTGATTCTCTGTCAGTCCATGGTATTCTTTGCATTTTATTCAAGAACCACATTTCCACCGCCATTATATGTTTCTCAGCTTGTCTGTTAATTGCCCTTGTTTCACACGCATACAACAATATTTGTTCTATATAACATTTCAACACTCTTTTTCCTCACTGCAAGTGACAACTATTTTCATGTTGCAGAACGTCATTTTTGCCATAGTAATTCTGGATCTAATCTCTGCAAGGCATCTCCCATCAGATGTTATGACTGTTTCGACATAATTATACCGATCACTTGTTTAAGAAATTGCCCACAGTATCATCGTATTCCTTTAAAAGTGGCCTAGGCGTTATTGGTTCTCCACAGATCTCTGTTCTTGGTGCTCGGGCGGGATCAGTTTTCATGATGCTATCCTTCTTAGTATGTCATGTTAGACTCTCATACCAATATATATATTATATATTGAGCAGACATTGTGGACAGACATGGTCACCAACGACACACGGCATGGGCATATACTATTAGAAATGGCAGTACACGAGACAGAAGTCTGTGGACGACATGATCACAAACGAAACACGGCATATGCTATAGGAAGATTGGCAGTACACAAGACAGAAGGCTGTGGACAGACATGATCTCCAACGACACACGGCATGGACTATAAGACGTTTGGCAGTACCCGAGATAGAAGGTTGTGTACAGACATGATCACTGTCGGATAACGTTGAGAAACTCCAAAGAGATAGAGGATACTAAATTCCTCTTTCCCAATGTGATCCTAGCCCGTTATAATTAATTAAGCTAGCAACTGGCTCAAATGCTGGATTTAATATATAGAGTTTCGGAGACTCAAGGAATACAATGAATAGTTTCCTGAATGCTAACACTATCTTGTAGGGGGTTCCTTGCCTCTCCTCTCTCAGCTAATTAATTAATATCTAGAGTGTGTCTTATTTAACTAAGTGACACGACAAGAAAACACCCAATGGAGAAACTGACCTCTTTTCATATTTATTAAACATAAACATGGTTTATTGTCATTCAATACATAAACAACATCAATTCCATTCAAAAAATTGGTATTATGTGTATCTATATGTTCATATAATCACCAAATACAATTCAAGGTTATTACATATACCTTGATGCCCTAAATAGTACATTTTACTGACATCTTTCCATATAGTAAACACCTAGTGATCATATTTCATTGGGATTTACTGTGTCTGAAACTGCTTGTAAACATATTGTTTTACTTTCATGGGTGACTAGATCCCTGATGCCATCAATTCCTGAGCTTTGTGTTGATTAAGTCCTCCTAATGACTGTTACTTCTATTCCTGGGTATAGAATAGTGTTTGTGTTTCACCTACACTCCAGTGCAATTATGGGTACTCTAAGTTACCTTTCCTACTGGGCTAAGAAACTGATTGCAGGTGGTTTCTTTTTGGAATAATGTTCTGCATTCACTCTGTCAGGTACTTCACTCAAAAGAAAAGTCAGGCCTGAATCTAGATGGATCTAATAGGTACCTGAAATTCCAGCATCAAACATAAATCTACTGATATCATCAACATGAACATTAGAAATGTAAGACTGTAAAACTTCAAAGAAAAATAAACAAGGAAAAAAATACAGTGAATGTTGATCCTAGGGAAAAATAAACAAGGGAGGAAGAGAATCTTGGTGTTCTCTAATAGTATCAACCCTATGAATGGTCACTCTACATCCAATCCTTCATTATAGGGCACTCAAGTTTTAGACTACCAGATAAGCAGTGTCATCTTCACCCATGCCTGTCAATCATGGTCTCTAGGTTGAGTAATACCTTGATCTATTCAGAATTTGATAACTATGTTCACCATTCCCTTTTGTTCATAATTATTTTCCATAGATATCCTTCCATTTAAAAGAAAAGGTTCTCATACATTAAGGTTTATAATTCATTCCTAAATGCAATTTGTGGTAGTCTCATACATTAAGGTTTGTAATTCATTCCTAAATGCAATGAGTAGTTGTTTATAAACCATATAAGTACATTGTGGTATCTTCTCCTCTATAACATTCAGGTGAATTCTTCTTAATCAAAATGCTTCGAAGAAGAGTATTTTCCCTCTTCTTCACCATGTATGTAATATGCCGTTACCTCACTAATCATCATATCATCATAATCATCATCACCATAATAATAACCATATAATCAACCATAAAATCAACACATAATAATCATCATCATCATAATTCATCAATCATCCATATCATCAGCATCATTATCATCATCATCATTATAATCATTATCCTCCCACACTTTTAGAGACATCAAAACTATATGGACTGTAACATAGTGATATGAAATACAGATGGGTGTCATGCTAGGAGTGGCACCAAATTTATTAAGTAGTGTTTCATCCAACACATTCCGGGACACAAACCGTATGATTGTAACATGAGTTATATGGACTACAGAGTGGTGGTCATGCTTAAGGAGGGCACTAAATTATTAATTAGTGTATGAGTTATCACTAACATTTTCTCCTCTGATAGGCAGGACATTATACTTCAAATTGCCTACTATCCGGAGATTGATTGATTGATCATATTCATTCTCAGTCTGTCACTTCTCCTCACTCACTCCACAATCACTCATCAGAAATCACCCATACTGGCATGATGAAAATTAGGCATACTGATGTATCTCAAAAATGATAAATTCACATATTCGATATCAATGAAATCACAATGGAATCACCACACGAATCCACAATCAGTCATCATAACTCATAATTATAACTTGCTTGGGTGATCATTAGGCATGCTTATGTGACTTACACATGATAAATTCACATATTTAATATCAATGCAATCCCACTGGACTCACCACATGAATGCTTCCACCGAATACACAAGATTATGATACACATCAAGAACTATTTAACATACCATGTGCTCGTGTACTGTTTCTCTTACAAATTACACTAAGTCTTATAATGTGATTGCACATGTAAAATAGTTCCTTACACCTGAACTAAGTCTTATAAATCCTAAGTTAATCACAAACTCCTAAATCCCTGTTGATTTAGCTTACCTGCTAACGGAGTGAAATGTACAACCTAGGTTTAATGCTTTTACATTCATAGAATCTACATAACTAGAAGAAAATAGCTCCACAATGGGTTTACCTCGTGCAGTTTATCTATGAACTCCGACATCTGAATAAAGTGTTTTAGTCTCTCTGGAATTAAGTTCTTAAGGACTAACCACGTTGTTACAACACGTCACTTACCAATTTTTGGGGAAGGATCACGACTAACGTAATATATATTATAGTGTTCTTACCTTCAACCAAATTTGAGTGTCTTCTTCACTGCATACCGTCAGCAGATTTCAGGTTCCTAGACTTGGTTTTGTGTTTCCAAGTTCGCTGGCTGCACATTTATAGGCTGGTGCTTCGTCTCTTCTCCTATTATTTTATAATTATGGATAAGTTTGCATAGGCTACCATGCCTGGCAAGCTCAGTGGTCCTCTTCATTTACGTTGGTTTGTGAAGGTTCTTGGTTTGTTGAGTAACACTGACTTTGTTGCTGGCTGCCACGCCATCCTAAAGCCCCGTTCGTCTTTGTTTTGGGCTAGAGGTCACGTCCAATCACGACGCGTGTATTGCAAAACTATCTTAGAAATATTGCGTTCGTTTTTAGGAATCCGCGCGATTTCCACTTTGGGTGATGTAAATGGTATCCTTGTCTTAACACTCGCTCAATCCTTTCTTTCCTATACTTTAAATTTCAATTATGTTGGTGATTGTTGGCGCTTGTTGTAAACTGGAGGGGTGTGAGGGGGAAATTTTAAACGACACACGGCATGGACTATAATAAGATTGGCAGTACGGGAGACAGAAAGCTGTGAACAGATATGATCAGCAACACCAAACAGCATGGACTATAAGAATATTGACAGTAAACGAGACAGAAGACTGTGAGCAGACATGATCACCAACGCCACACCGCATGTACTATAATAAGATTGGCAGTACAAGAGACTGAAGTGTATAGACAGACATGATCGCCAACGACTGACAGTACACGAGACAAAAGGCTGTGGACAGACATGATCCACATGAAGAATCCACAATGCTACATGAAGAATCAGAAGCACAGTATACAAATATATTTTCTAGTAGCTCCTCCCTCGTTACATCCAGGTGTAGAAATACTCTGTGGGGACCTTTAAATTGAGAAATACAGGTGGCCCTATGTGAGATGCTTCATTTGGAATCTAGAGTGGCATGACATCACATATATTGGGGCGCGTTATCATCAGTTTGTTTGATTCAATCAATCAATCAATCAATCATGTGCCATGCCGGAAAGCGTGGGCGGTCATGACTCGCCATTTCACTCGATCACCAGTGTCGTGGATCAGCTCAGTGTTTCCTGTCTCGTCCATGCCATGTGGCCAAGCCATCTAGGTATTTTCCTCTCGGTCTTCCTCTTGGTCTGTTCCCCTCGATCTTGCCAGTTGTCACTAATTTCTCCAATCCATTTCTTCTCATAACATGTCCAAAAAATTTTGACTGTCTACGTCTAATTTCTCTTATCAGTTTACGATGTTCATTTGTCTCCTGTAGTACTTGGTCATGGTTTTTCTGTCTGTCCATGGTATTCTTTGCATTTTCCTCAGAAACCACATTTCTGCAGCCATCAGATGCTTTTCAGCTTGACTGCTCATTGTCCAAGTTTCACATCCATACAAAAGAACAGGCTCTATGTATCCCCTCAACACTCTTTTTTCGTTTCAATTGACATCTTTTTATGGTCAGAATGTTTTTCATCTTGCTAAAGGCTACTTTGTTTGATTCAGTGCCATTCTTTTCTCTTTTCATTCCAGAAATACTTCCGGTATCTGGTAGGCATTTAAATAACGCTCAAATAGGGACGATCAGCGATAGCGCGGTGGCTAGGCTCTCTTCTATAGACCGGGTGATCGAGCGTTCAAATCCTTATCGGAGTGGAAGGGGGATAATAAAATTAAACAAGGCACCAGCTTGACCTAAACTAACATGTGTACCAGAAATACCTTGGAAGTAATGGCGGCCGGTGTGCTACTGGTTATATCACTCACTACTAAGGGACCCAACCACAAAACAACTGCGGTTCTGGTCTTTTTTTTTAATTAAAAAAAAAGTTGCAATATCATTTACAGGCAGTAGCAGTCACTCCAAACATTATTGGCTATTTGTGATTCCTGGGCGTTCGCTTAGTTTGCCATTGCTTTCTGAACGATCGGAACTAATATTGTTGTATAGATCCACGCAAGGCGGTTTCCTTCCAATCTCCAGAGCTGTGTTCGAACGCGGTAGCGGATTTACGAATTTCATTCGTAACTCCTTCGCCACAGAACCGATGCTTCTAGTTACAAGTGTCATTGACTGTTATTTCTTGTGCATCGTCTTCAGGAAACGTGGTGGACAGATGGGTCTATTGTGTCATTGACTGTTCCTTCTTGTTCATTGTCTTAGGTAACGTGGGTGGACAAATGGGTCTATTGTGTCATGAATTAACTGTTCTTTCTTGTTCATCTTCTTCAGGTAACGTGGATGAACAAATGGTTCTATTGCGTTATGTCATTGACTGTTATTTCTTGCTTATTTTCTTCAGGTCACGTGGGTGGACAAATGAATCTATTGTGTCATGCCATTGACTGTCTTTCTTGTCTATCTTGTTCAGGGAACGGTGGGTAAATAAATACGTCTATTTTGTCATGTCATTGACTCTTTTTTTCTTGTGCGGATTCTTCGGGTAGTGTCGGCGGACAGATGGGCCACCTGTATCATTGACTGTTCTTTCTTGTCCATCTTATTCATGTAACGTTGGTGGACAGATTGGTCACTTGTGTCATGTCATTGCTGTTCTTTCTTGTCCATCTTCTATAGATAACGTATGCGGAAAGATTGGTCTCTTGTGTCATGTCATTGACTGTTCGTGCTTGTCCATCTCTATAGATAACGTATGCGGAAAGATTGGTCTCTTGTGTCATGTCATTTGACTGTTCTTGCTTGTCCATCTTCTGTAGGTAACGTGGGTGGCCAGATGAATCACTTGTGTCATGTCATTGACTGTTCTGCTTGTCCATCTTCTATAGATAACGTATGCGGAAAGATTGGTCTCTTGTGTCATGTCATTGACTGTTCTTGCTTGTCCATCGTCTATAGATAACGTATGCGAAAGATTGGTCTCTTGTGTCATGTCATTGACTGTTCTTTCTTGTCTGTCTTCTATAGATAACGTATGCGGAAGATTGGTCTCTTGTGTCATGTCATTGACTGTTCTTTCTTGTCTGTCTTCTATAGATAACGTATGGCGGAAAGATTGGTCTCTTGTGTCATGTTCATTGACTGTTCTTTCTTGTCTGTCTTCTGTAGGTAACGTGGGTGGACAGATGGGTCTCTTCACGGGTGCCAGTGTGCTTACAGTTGTGGAGTTCCTGGAGCTGTTTCTGGTCATCATCTGGCTGCTGCTACAAGCTGGGTACATCCACTTCAGAACCAGTGGAGATCCGACTCCAAGAGACTTAACGAACCCTGGAAATCAGAGTCAGGTCTACCGTAGTGCAAGCCAGCTATCTGACGATTATTTGAGTTGCAACCAAGAACCCATGAAATGGTGCTCGTCTGTTTCTTGTTCTCATCAATTAATTAATCAAGTGCCGTCTCCACAAGGAAAGGCTTGCTGAAGTGGACATCCAAGACTGCGTGTCTTCTCGATGTGGTTGTACACTGCGGACTACTGGGTTTCGCCTATTGTATCTCTCCACTTCTTTCTTCCATTGCTACATTTACGATTGTACATGGTGAAGGTCCCATTATCTTCAATAGTAGACTATGGTTTTCTCTATCGCTTTTTTGTACAATCCTGGTATGTGTGTCACGCTCTATTGCTTCTCTTCACAAGCTTTTAATTGTATGGATTCTTTTGCTGCCCATTCTTTGTATGTGCGAGTTTGACATTCCATTCTAGAAGTGATTCTACTTTACTTTAGCTTACTAATAAGAATGATTGTCCTCTGTATGGATATCGTAACGCACTGCTACATTTGTGGAGACATATATGAGCTGCTAGGAAAGACAGTGGAACTAAGTAGGATTCTGAGCTATCCTTTAGGATATGCCTATCACCGTCCACTAGGAATTATCCCTCTCACTTTAACCTACACGGACTACCTGCGTCGATGAGTAACAAAATGATCAGCGACGGTCACGGGATATGACGTCCAGTGGGGGAAGGTGATAACAGGTCAACTGTGCTCGGACTAGTGACAGCCTTCTATTGCACTGCCTGGTCATAACGTCTGTGGGGGGGGGGGGGGGGGGTGTCACGCTCCAGCACTAGATACGCGGGAGACATGACGTTGAGCAACACAACAACATTTGAGGAATCATTTTATGAATCACTACAAGGCATTGGGCCAATGGTGGCAGTCCAGCCGTAGCTAGATTTACAACAAAAACAACAATAACAACAACAATAATAATAATAACAACAACAACAGCAACCACCACCACCCCACCACCACCACGAGACGACGACAACAACAACAACAACAACAACAACAACAAACAACAACAACAACAACAACACAACAGCCGCCACCACCACCACCACCACCACCAACCACCACCACCACCACCACCACCACCACCACCAACCACGAGACGGTGACGACAAAGAGAAAACAACAACAACAACAACAACAACGACAACAACAACGACGACGACGACGACGACGACGACGACAACAGTAGCAACAACAGTAACAACAACAGTAACAATAACATACAGTAACAGTAACAACAATGACAACAACAACAACAACAACAGTACAGTAACAATAACAAACAGTAACAGTAACAACAACAACAACAACAGTAACAACAAACAACAGTAACAACAACAACAACAGTAACAACAACAACAACAACAACAACAGTAACAACAACAGTAAAACAACAACAGTACAACAGTAACACAGTAACAACAACAACAACACCAACAGTAACAACAACAACAGTAACAACAACAACAGTAACAACAACAACAGTAACAACAACAACAGTAACAACAACAACAGTAACAACAGTAACAACAACAACAGCAACAGCAACAACAGTAACAACAATAACAGTAACAACAACAGTACAACAACAACAGTAAACAACAACAACAGTAACAACACAACAGTAACAACAAACAGTAACAACAAGAATAACAACAAGAATAACAACAAAAACAGCAACATCAAGAACAAAAACAACATACCTTGTGTCATTTACTCTGACTATAACACAGTGTCTTGTTCTCAACCGTATTTCTTCTTCGCCATATTATGACTGCCTCAGTTTCGTTTTATTGCTGGAGTGAATGTCGTGAGATTTCTAAGCACTGGTATTGGTTAGTTGTCAGGTGGGGTGGTAGATGGGTTGGTTGGTATGTTAGTTTGTTAGTAGATTGTTTGGTTAGGCTTGTTGGTGGGTTGGGTAGAATTGGTTGGTTGATATTGATTGGTTGGCTGAGAGATTAATTCGTTGGTAGACTTGTAGATTGGTTTAGTGGTAGGTAGAATGCTAGACTGGTTGGTTTATAGGTAGGTAGATTGAAAGGTGGTTGGTAGATTGGTTGGTGATAGGTTGATATATTGGTTGATTGATAGTTAGGGTGATGAATTAGTTGATGGGCTGTTTAGTAGGCTGATTGGTTGTAGATGTGTAGAATAGGTTGCCTGCTTGGTTGATGGTTGGTGTGTTGGTAGATTGGTTGGCTGTGCAACTGGTTTGTTTTGTAAGTAGGTTGGTAGTTTGATTGGTCGGTGAGTCGGTTGATTGGTAGAATGGTTTATTTGTTGGTTGGTAGATTGTTGGTTAGGTTGCAGGTGAATTGGTAGAATAGTTAGTGGTAGCTAGGTTGGTAGATTGGTTTGTTGGCTTGTAGGTTCGAAGTTTGTGTGGCTGGCATGTGAGTTGGTAGAGTGATTGGTTGGGAAGAAGGTTAGTAGACTTATTGGGTTGGTAGGTGGGTTGGTAGATTATATGATTTGTAGGTAGGTTAGTAGATTAGTTGTTATGCTTGTAGATAGGTTGGTACATTGGTTGGTTGGTAGGTATGTTGGTGGATCACCTGGTTAGTTGGTAGTTAAGCTGGTAGACTAGTTGGTCGGTCGGAAGTTAGGTTGGTCGATTGGCTGGTTGGTTGGTAGGTAGATTAATAGATTGTTATAGGTAGGTTGGCAGATTGGTAGCTATGTTAAGTTGATATATAGCGTGATATGTAATTGGATGAAAGCAATAGCAAACTACTAAATAGAAAATTGCCTAGAAAATGAATCTAGTATCGGTCGCAACGTCTTGCCAAAGGGAGATAGACATGTATGTCATGTTGCAGCACAGCATGTTCAGACCGGCTGGGGTTAGGTCATGTTGCAGCACAGCATGTTCAGACCGGCTGGGGTTAGGTCATGTTGCAGCACAGCATGTTCAGACCGCTGGGGTTAGGTCATGTTGCGGCACAGCATGTCAGACCGGCTGGGGTTAGGTCATGTTGCGGCACAGCATGTTCAGACCGGCTGAGTTAGGTCATGTTGCAGCACAGCATGTTCAAACCAGCTGGGGTTAGGTCATGTTGCAGCACAGCATGTTAAAAACCGGCTGGGGTTAGGTCATGTTGCAGCACAGCATGTTAAAACCGGCCGGAGTTAGGTCATGTTGCAGCACAGAATGTTAAAACCAGCTGGGGTTAGGTCATGTTGCGGCACAGCATGTTAAAACCGGCCGGAGTTAGGTCATGTTGCGGCACATCATGTTAAAAACCGGCCGAGTTAGGTCATGTTGCAGCACAGCATGTTAAAACCGGCCGGAGTTAGGTCATGTTGCGGCACAGCATGTTTAAAACCGGCCGGAGTTAGGTCATGTTGCAGCACAGCGTGTTCAGACCGGCCGGAGTTAGGTTATGTTGCAGCACAGTACATGTTCAGACCGGCTGGGGTTAGGTCTATATTGGCAACATTTTTTGGGCATGTCATTGTCAACACACCCCAGCGTAATGTCCTGAGAGATAAACGGTGGTATAACAACGGGACAGTAACCGCAGACTTTGGCTTGGAGTCCAGGCTTTCGAATATATTCACTTCAGCAAACATCATATCATTTCGTTAACACAATATACAAACAAATCTTTCACTTAACACTTAACCAAAAAAAAAAAAATAATAAAAAAAAAAATAAAAATACACACTTATCAGTTTTGAAAAGTCTAAAGTTTGCATTGTTTAGACATTTCACTTGCCAGGATTTGCTGTGAAAAGTCTAAAGTTTGCATTTATAGAAACTGTCATACGTATTGTTACATACGATGTTATAGAAACTGTTGTGTCAATTGTCAAATGTACTGTTACATAAACTGTTATAGAAACTGTTCTAGAAATTACTAGAAGAACTGTGATAGATACTTCTTCTTCATCTGCGTTCGTCCGGAATGTTTGTTTGAACGTAATAGTGTTGTGCCTGCTTACAGCAGAGCTGCGATATTTGCACTTTTCGGCCGACCGCATCCGACTTCTTCAGGCATTTCTTGATCGTGTTAACCTTCCCTGGTTATAGATACTATTATACGACCTGTTACATATATTGTTATAGATACTGTTTTGTGAACTGTTATAAATACTTGTATAGATACTGTTGCAGATTCTGGTATAGATACTGTTATATAAACTGTATTACATACTGTTATAGATACTGTTACTGTTGTATAGAAACATTTTAAACAATCCGTTATTTTGCTGTTATAGTAAATATTACAGAAATTGTTATTGTCACTGTTATAGGAAATATTATAGAAACCTAAATGTGGAATGTATGATATGAATG
Source organism: Cepaea nemoralis (assembly GCA_014155875.1). Classification (NCBI taxonomy): domain Eukaryota; kingdom Metazoa; phylum Mollusca; class Gastropoda; order Stylommatophora; family Helicidae; genus Cepaea; species Cepaea nemoralis. Next base: position 234,250 of record JACEFZ010022721.1, read on the forward strand.
ACTGTGACGATATGAATGAGATACATGAACCAATTACAGCAGAGACAGAACCTGAACCCACATTAGATGAAGTCACATGGGCAATAAAGAACATCAAGAATGGTAAATCACCAGGATGTGATGAGATGCCAACTGAGCTATTTAAAGCGGGAGGAGAAGAAAGCACACAAATCTATCACGATATGGAAATACGGTATATGGCCAAAAGATTGGAAGAGAACTATCTTCATTCCAATACCAAAAAAAGGGCAACTTAAAATTATGCAACGACTATAGAACTGTTGACCTGATCAGTCATGCAAAAAAATTATACTAAACAATATAATGGGAAGACTTCATCAGAAAATGGAAGACGAGATTAACGTGGTTCATGCTGGATTTGACAAGGAAGAGGAACAAAAGATCACATGTTCAACATGCGTCTAATAACAGAGAAATGTAGAGAATTTACTGTAAACCTATTCTCATGTTTTGTGAATTATTCAAAGTCATTTGACTGTGGTGCTACATCAGAAACCTTGGGAAATCATGTGGACAATTGGCTTTCCATCACATGTAGTACAACTCATAAACATGCTCTATCTAGACCAACAAGCAGTTGTTAGGATAGGTGGCAAGACATCAGAATGGTTTGACAATATGCTGCCCTAAATATCAGTGGTCATGACATACCAGAGATTCGATATGCTGATGATACAGGTAATACAATCCACATCACATAAGGGTACAGAAACACTATTAACCTCAACCCGAAAGATTAGTGAAAATTACCACTTATATTATCTTAATATTGCAAAAACAAAGATAATGCACACAGATAAAAGTAATATAGAGAAAGAAATATATGTTAATGAGGAAAACTTAGAGGTGGTGGAGCATTTTGAATATCTCGGGTCATTGATTACCAACAAAGGTGACACAGTGAAAGAAGTTAAAAGACGAATAGCTATTGCTCTCCAAAAACTAAATCAACTGAATCAATTGTGGCGTGGGACAGATAGAAGGGTTCTAAGCATATCTTGGATACAGAAAAGAACAAATGCTTCCATATGACAAATTCTGAATATTGAAGAAAGTTGGCTGCTAAAGACAATAGAAAAAGAAAATTGAAATATTTTGGTCACTTGAAGCGTCATGAAAGTTTGGAGAGAACAATAATGGAGGGGCATATGCCTGGGAAGAGAGAAAGAGGAAGGCTAAAGAGAAGATGGGTACAGAATGTGGCAGAGGATCTCCAGATGGGTGTACCAGATGCGGGGACTGCAAGCTTATGACAGAGAAGTTTTCCGGAAGGTTGCTATGGGAGTGGTGTCTGCAAAGGACATACTACTGAATGAATGAATGAATGAATGAATGAATGAATGAATGAATGAATGAATGAATGTTATTGTCATTGTTATATAAATATTATAGAAACTGTTTTTGTCAATGGTATAGAAAATATTACAGAAATTGTTATTCTATTGTTACAAAAATAGTAAACAACTGTTATTGTTATAAAAACATTACACATTTGTTATTGTTGTTGCGATAGAAAATATTAAAGAAACTGTTATTGCTGTTGTTATAAAAATATTAAAGATAATTTTGTTGGTGTTGTTTTTTAAAAGTAGTGAAGAAAAGTTTTGTTGTTGTTGTTGAGAAAATATTCTATCAAATGAGAACATTTTGTGCAATAAGCTATTGTCATTGGAAGTTAGAGAAAGAATTCTTGTATGTTACATAGAACAGATCCTTACATACGGCTTTGCATCCTGGACAGTTAATAAACACAATGTATGTCTTTAGTAAATTTAAACCCAGAAGGCCCAAACAATGTGTTGAACGATTTATTGCCAGACATATTTCTCTGCATCATGCAAGGTATATACTGCAGAATTCCCTAGCATATGAAGTGAATAAATGAATAATCTTAAACTCAAACAATTAAAACATATAGTGACAGGTATTCTTTGATTGTAGAAAATCTGTTATCAGCTATGTAGTGTCAAATCTACAACGGAGTCTTTCTGTTTGCAAAAAAAAAAAAAAAAATAAAAAAGAACTGCCCCGAACCATCGTTAGCAATTAGGAGGTCTCAGCCGATTTTGCAAAATACAGAAAAGGGGGTATTCGAAACACAGCTACGGGCGATTTGGAAGCAGACCACGTTCCTTTGGTTTTCATACATAGGTATGATAGTTGGTGATTCATAAAGCAATGGCACATTACTGATTACCGTCCTTTATAAGATATGCAACTAAGTCGTAAATAACTGACAATAATATTGAAAAGACATGGTTAAAGGTGTAGTTGCGTGGTTTAGTTGTGAGCGTATCAATAGGGTTTATGTAGAGAAGAAGAAGAAGAAGAAGAAGAAGAAGAAGAAAGAAGAAGAAGAAGAAGAAGAAGAAGAAGAAGAAGAAGAAAGAAGAAGAAGAAGAAGAAGAAGAAGAAGAAGAAGAAGAAGAATGATCGTGATTAATATTTGCCAAGGCACTGACACTAACATGTTTTTTTGTGCGCTCGATCGTAGTCCATGCATACTATTTATAGTAGTGATTGACTGAATTTTGCGTGTGGATTAGCTTTCCCTAGTAACAGTGTCCCTCACCATCAGGCGAACCCACTCCAACTTCAGAGATACTTGTAGTTTGCGCCCCCAAGTCAAGGACGACAGGTCAACATTTTAGTCAGCTCTCCGGTGTAGATTTTGAACAGCGAACCTCAGCATCAGCACAACGAATGTTTAAGAACACATGTTCTTTCCCATTCGGCCATTCAGACCTGCTGATACTAACATTATTCTTCTATATGTTTCTCACTCCGGCAGATCTTCTGTCTTAGATGACTTCTTACCACATCTTCTCTAGTCTGCTGTTTTGAGTGTGTGGACACTATATGTTTCTCACTCCGGCAGATCTTCTGTCTTAGATGACTTCTCACCACATCTTCTCTAATCTGCTCTTTGAGTGTGTGGACACTATATGTTTCTCACTCCGGCAGATCTTCTGTCTTAGATGACTTCTCACCACATCTTCTCTAATCTGCTCTTTGAGTGTGTGGACACTATATGTTTCTCACTCATGCAGATCTTCTGTCTTAGATGACTTCTCACCACATCTTCTCCAGCCTGCTGTTTTGAGTGTGTGGACACTATATGTTTCTCACTCCGGCAGATCTTCTGTCTTAGATGACTTCTCACCACATCTTCTCCAGCCTGCTGTTTGAGTGTGTGGACACTATATGTTTCTCACTCCGGCAGATCTTCTGTCGTAGATGACTTCTCACCACATCTTCTCTAATCTGCTGTTTGAGTGTGTGGACACTATATGTTTCTCACTCCGGCAGATCTTCTGTCTTAGATGACTTCTCACCACTATCTTCTCTAGCCTGCTGTTTGAGTGTGTGGACACATGTGGGAGTGTTTGTGTGTGGGAACAAATGGGAGTGAGGGTGTGGTGTGGGTGAATACACTTGTGGGTGTGTTGTAGATGTGTGTGTGTGTGTGTAATACACTTGTGAGTGTATTTATATGTGTGATCTCTTTTTGAGTGTGTTTTTGTATATGACCATATGTGAGTATATTTGTCTGTGAAAACGTTTACTAAAAATGACTATAAAACGACCTGTAAAACACTATCTCGTATATTGCAGTGTGTTCTTGGACACATGCATGTGGAGCATATGTAGGTGGCTTTGAGCTAGTGAACACATATGTGTATGTGTGCGTGTGTGTGTGTGAGTGTGTGAAAAGGTGTGTGTGTGTGTGGTTTTGTTTTGTGAGCAAGGGTTCAGAAGATAAGTAGCAATTACACTAAAAATGCATGCCGCCTGTGTATGTGTTTGTAAGGAGTGTGTGTGCTTGTAGTCAGCCACAATTTAGTAACCAGTTTTTACATACCAACAATTTTTCTATGAAATCCAACCGTCTTCATTAGGTGGTACAGAAAACACACAACACAGGCGAACACCCATGGTTCTCAGCACTAGAGTTCCACCAGGACAAGCAAAAAACTTGTTGCTCTCTTGTCAGATCTTCTTTGCTGTAGAGGTCAGTGCTGGAAGCTGATTGTGTTGCATTTCTAACGAGATGGCCGAAACCTTTTGATCTTCTGCCTTTCAGTATATGTGACACAAGGTGTTGATCCCACTCGTCTGTGAGATAACATCATGTCTTATCCCGGTCTTCGGATAGTTAAGTTGGCAGCTCTTCTCGAGCATCTCATCTTAAAGGTTTTGATTTAGCATAACTGTGATTTGGATCACGTCCTAGTTTGACATTGGTAGCTTAAGACTGGCGTTTATTATCTGTGGTTTGCGGACAAGGGTATATTTGGATTAGTTAGTCGACAGATCATCCTCATTGCACATCGAACCATTCAGTCCATAAGTGCTCAGATCCCCTTCTCAGTATTTACCGCAGTGCGAAGCGGCTAACGACACTAGTTCTGTATTGGTTTATTAATCTTAATTGGCTTCCTGTATAATGTTATTGTTTGGCCTCTTTTAGCTTGCTGTTCTCGCAGTGTGACCATGGTTGTAGATTCACAATCATCACTTGGTTCTCGCAAAAGTCTTACTTCTCGTAAAGAATTCAATATATCAGCCTGGTCCATAGCTCCGTTCGCCCTCCACTGTAGCCTTACCTTCAAGCTTGTCGGTCTGCTCATTGTCTTGTACGCCCATGCCCTGGCACGAAATGAAACTAATCTTTGCCAGCCGTGACCGCTCCAGAGACAACACCACTGTCTTCGGATCCACCCCATGTCTATCTTCCTTAGCATACTCATTGAGTCAAAAAGGAAGCATGACCGAGTGAAGGTAAGTATGGGTGAAACATAACAATGGGTTAATAGCATTTTCCTTATGTGTAGGAAAATGCTATGCTGTAGAGGCAGGAGAAGACATAGAGAGGTCTCAAATGAATACAAAAGTTAGTTGCGTTTCCTTACATGACGTGGTAGTCAACCACAGCATTGTTTGACAGTTCGCGATTTCTTGGCAAGTTTACTTTCAGTAGTTTGCCATAGCTTTTTGAACGACCAGCACCCATACCATTTCATAAAAACACAACACAAGGCGGGGTTCTGCCAAATCACCCACAGCTATGTTTCGAACGTGGTATGCGAGTTTACGAACTGCGTCTAGAACACCTTCGCCACAGAGCCGGCACACTAATATAAACAACACCAATTTAATCAAATACCAGGTAACATAGGGGATTGCAGACAGCACGATTATGGATGCCTGTTTCAGTCGAGACACCTAAAGAAGAAGAAGATGTTGAGACGTTGGGCGAATATTAGTCAACCACAGAGAAGGCTCTGTGAGCAATCATGTATGCATTGTCTTGGAGTCTGTTGACACTGGAATGTCAAAATCCCCAGGAGCAAACATGACCAGAGGAGGCCACATGCCTGGCAGTCCGTATGCACTCGTAATATGCTGAATCGTAACCTCATCAGCATCATGTATCATGCCGATAAGCTTGATCAGTCATGTTTTGCAGTCTCATACGATCACCAGAATCGTGGATCAGCTCTATGTTCTTGTCTCGATTAAGCCATGTGGTTCAAGACATCCAGATATTTACTGCTCTGCCTTCCGTTGTTATTTTCTTCTCAATCTTGCCAGTTGTCACCAAGTTACCCAATTTATTTCTTCTCATAACGTGCCCCAAAATCGTGTCTGTCTACTTTTAATTTCTCTAATCAGTTTACGATTTTCATTTGTCTCTTCTAGGACTTGGTCATTGGTTTTTCTGCGTGTTCATGGTATTCTTCGCATGTTCCTCAGAAACCACATATCCACTGCCATAAGATGTCTTTCAGCTTGTCTGCTCATTGTCTGATAGATCCGAATGTAAGTCGGGCATGCGTGCCCATTTTGTTACCCTTTGAAAATAAAGTTCGTTCGTTCGTTCGTAATGTCCACGCTTCACATCCATACACAAGCAAAGGTTCTATGTATCACTTCAGCACTCTTTTTCTCGTTGCAATTGACATCCTTTTATTGGCCAGCCCGTTTTCCATCTTGCAAAATCCATTTTCGCCATGGCGATGCTTGTTCTAATCTCTTCAAGGCAACTCCCATCAGATGTTATGATTGTTCCAAGAAAGTTGTATTGATGCACTTGTTAAAGAACATTCCCATTTACCCGCATATTTTCATTGTGATATTTCTTTCTTCCTGGTGACGACAATAATCTCTGCCTTCTTATAATGTAATTCAAACCATAGTTGCTCACAGCTGAATTACTGTGTGTTACACAGAATCTACCAACTAACCAACTAACCAGCCAATTAAACAACCACCCAACCAACCATCGAACCAACCAACCAACTATACAGTCAGCAAATCAACCAACCAATCACAAACCAACCAACCACAAACCAACTAACCACAAACTAACCAACCACAAACCAACCAACCACAAACCAACCAACGACAAACCAATCAACCAACGAACCAATGAAACAATCAACCACGAACCAACCAACTATACATTCAGCAAACTAACCTCAAACCAACCAACCACAAACCAACCAACCACAAACCAACCAACCATAAACCAACCAACCACAACCACCAACCACAAACCAACCAACCCCAACCCAACCAACCACAAACCAACCAACCACAAACCAACCAACCACAAAACAACCACCAACCACAAACCAACCAACCACAAACCAACAAACCAACCAACCACAAACCAAGCAACCAACGAACCAACGAACCAACCAACAATACATTCAGCAAACTAACCTCACACCAACCAACCACAAACCAACCAACCACAAACAAACCAACCTCAAACCAACCAACCAACCACAAACCAACCAACCAACGAATCTACCAACTATACAGTCAGCAAACCGACCACACACCAACCAACCACAAACCAACCAACCTCAAACCAACCAACCACAAACCAACCAACCTCAAACCAACCAACCACAAACCAACCAACCACAAACCAACCAACCTCAACCAACCAACCAACCACAAACCAACCAACCAACGAATCCAACCAACCACAAACCAACCAACCACAAACCAACCAACTATACATTCAGCAAACACTAACCTCAAACAACCAACCACAAACCAACCAACCCCCAAAACCAACCAACCACAAACAACCCCAACCACAAACCAACCAACCAACCACAAACCAACCAACCACAAACCAACAAACCACCAACCCAACCATCCACAAACCAACCAACCACAAACCACCAACCTCAAACCAACCAACCAACCACAAACCAACCAACCAACGAATCTACCAACTTACAGTCAGCAAACCGACCACACACTAACCAACCTCAAACCAAACCAACCACAAACCAACCAACCTCAAACCAACCAACCACAAACCAACCAACAACCACAAACCAACCAACCAACGAATCTACCAACTATACAGTCAGCAAACCGACCACAAACCAACCAACCACAAACCAACCAACTATACATCCAGCAAACTAACCTCAAACCAACCAACCACAAACCAACCAACCCAAACCAACCAACCTCAAACCAACCAACCAACCACAAACCAACAACCAACGAATCTACCAACTATACAGTCAGCCAAACCGACACACACCAACCAACCACAAACCAACCAACCTCAAACCAACCAACCACAAACAACCAACCTCAAACCAACCAACCACAAACCAACCAACCACAAACCAACCAACTATACATTCAGCAAAACTAACCTCAAACCAACCAACCACAAACCAACCAACCCCAAAACCACCAACCACAAACCAACCAACCACAAACCAACCAACCAACCACAAACCAACCAACCACAAACCAACAACCACAAACCAACCAACCACAAACCAACCAACCACAAACCAACCAACCTCAAACCAACCAACCAACCACAAACCAACCACCAACGAATCTACCAACTATACAGTCAGCAAAACCGACCACCGACACCAACCAACCTCAAACCAACCAACCACAAACCAACCAACCTCAAACCAACCAACCACAAACCAACCAACCACAAACCAACCAACCACGAATCTACCAACTATACAGTCAGCAAACCGACCACAAACCAACCAACCACAAACCAACCACTATACATCCAGCAAACTAACCTCAAACCAACCAACCACAAACCAACCAACCACAACCAACCAACCACAAACCAATCAACCACAAACCAACCAACCACAAACCAACCAACCAAAAACCAACCAACCACAAACCAACCAACCAACGAATCTACCAACTATAACGGTCAGCAAACAACCGACCACACACCAACCAACCCACAAACCAACCAACTATACATTCAGCAAACTAACCTCAAACCAACCAACCACAAACCAACTAACCTCAACCAACCAACCACAAACCAACCAACCACAAACCAACCAACCACAAACCAACCATCCACAAATCAACCAACCCACAAACCAACCAACCTCAAACCAAACCGACATCAAACCAACCAACACAAATCAATCAACACAAACCAACCAACCTCAAACCAACCGACCTCAAACCAACCACAAATCAATCAACCACAAACCAACCACCTCAAACCAACCGACCACAAACCAACCAACCACAAACCAACCAACCAACCATCCCATACATCCATCATGTGCCATGCCGATACCTGTGGGTGGTCATGTTTTGCCATCTCACTCGATCACCAGAGTCGGGATCAGCTCCGTGTTCCTCTCTCGACCAAGCCACGTGGCCAAGCCATCGAGATATTTACGTCTCGGTCTTCCCCTTGGACTCTTCCCTTCGATCTTGCCAGTTATCACCAAGTTCTCCAATTCATTTCTTCTCATAACATTCCCAAAAACATGTTGACTGTCTACGTCTAATGACTCAGTTTTACGATCTTCATTTGTGTCTTAAGTACTTGTTCATTAGTTTTTCTGTCTGTCCATGGTATTCTTTGCATTTTCCTCAGAATCCACATTTCCACAGCCATCAGATGTTTTTCAGCTTGACTGCTTATTGTCCACGCTTCACATTCATACAAAAGTACAGGTTTTATGTAGTACTTCAACACTCTTTTTCTCGTTCAATTGTTATCTTTTTATGGTCAGTAGGTTTAGAACTTAGTGACAACTGGAAAGATCGAAGGGAATAGACCAAGAGGAAGACCGACAGGAAAATACCTGGAGGGCTTGGCCACATGGCATGGACGAGACAGAAACACTGTGCCGATCCACGACGCTGGTGATCGAGTGAAATAGCGAGTCATGACCGCCCACGCTTTCCGGTATGGCACATGATTGATTGATTGATTGTTGTTCATCTTGCAAAAGGCTACTTCGCAATGGCAATTCTTGTTTCTAATCTCTTCAAGGCATCTCCTATCAGATGCTATGACTGTACCGAGTATAACTGTATCGATTCACTTGCTTAAGAATATGCCCATTTTACTCGTATATCACATTGTGGTATTTCTTTCTTCCCAGTGACGACCATAATCTGTGTCTTCTTAACATTCAGTTCTAACCCTAGTTTCTTCACTGTGTGCAACAACCACATCTACTAAATTTTGCAGGTCCTGTTCATTGTCTGCAATCAAGACTGGATCATCTGCATATCTAATGTTATTGATATATCGCCCCCAATGATGATTCGTTCCATATCTTATACATTCCTGAAAATATTTTCACTGTACAGGAAAACAGATGTTGAGGCATTACACATCCGTCTCACACCTTTTAATAGGCTGAAATTGACCTATATCGTTATCAATTCAGATGGCAGCTTGTTGTTTCCAATATACGGTTTTTAAAAACAAGTCTAAGGTCTTTTCCATCAATTTGTAGATCTTCAAGCATCTTTATCATGTCGACGTGTCTCACTTTATCGAAATCCTTTGTGTAGTCAATAAAGCAAAGATATAGATCTTTGTTTACTTCTATAGAACGTTCAATTACTGTTCTCAGTATATATACAGCATTTACTGTGCCATTGCCTTCTATAAACCCACAATGTTCTTCTCCTATTTCGGGTTGTATTTTCTTAAAAATCTTCGTGATGTGACTCTTTATACTAATTGTTCTATGTTGATCGCATTCCAAGGCTGTTGATTTCTTCGGGATTGCAATGAATATAAAATTACATAATTCAGGTGGTATATCTCCAGTATCGTATATTGCGTTCAGCAGTCGGGTAACTTGGTCTGTTCCATATTCTTCTAAGGTATTGCTAATTTATGTTGGGATGTTATCTGTATAAGGGTCTTGCCAGTTTTCATATGGTTAAGAGCATTCTGAACTTCCTTCTTCAAAATTGATGGTCCTTCATTATTATTCCGATGATCATATTGTTCTTCTCTTGTATCATCATAAAGGTCATTCACATAATCTGACCACACATGGAAAATCTGATCTTTTCTATTATGATTTTTGCCATCTTTGGTTTTAGGCAACCCGTTGATGTATTGTTCTTTTGTTAGTGATGTAATTAATTCTTTTGTGCATTAATTTGGTATTCCGGGTGTTGTGTTGATTTTCAATTCTCTTGGCAATTTTCCTCAAGCAATGTTTCTTTTAACCAACCACCCATGCATTAAACCAACCAACCAGTCAACCAACCAACCAACTTTGCAGTCAGCCAACCAACGGACTAAGCAAGCAAGCAACCAATAACCAACCAACCAACCAACCAACCAAACAACCAATCAACCAATCACACAACAATAACCAACCAGCCAACCAACAAATAATCAACGAATAAACAAAGCAACAAACAAAGCCACCAGTCAATCAACCAATCAGTTAACCAATCAACCAATCAATCAATCAATCAATCAAACAACCAAACAACTAGCACAAAACCACCAATGAAACTAACTAATCAGCCAATCAACTAACTATGCAATCAGCCAAACAACCAACCAACGAACCAATCAGCCAAACTAGCCAACGAATCAAAGATCAAGCCAGTCAACAAACCAACCAACCAACAACCAACCTACATACAACCAACGAACACACAAACCATCCAAACAAGCAACGAATCAACCAACCAACCAACCAACCATACAACCAACCAACCAACCAATAAATCAATCAACCAGTCAACCAGCTAACGAATCAAAGAACATGATTGCCAGCCAGCCAATCAATCTACAAACCAACCAATGACTGACAGCCAGCCAATCAATCAACAAACCAACCAATCACCAAGAAATCAATCAAACAACCAACCAACCATCCAACAAACCACCCATGCATCAAACCAACCAACTAGTCAATCAACTAACCAATTTTGTAGTCAGCCAAACAACGGACCAACCAAGCAACCAACAACCAACCAACCAACAAACTAACTAATTAACAATCAACCAACCAATCAAACAACAATTTAGCCAATCAACCAACTCAACCAACCAACCAACTGACCAACCAACCAACCAACCAAACCAACCACCAAACAATCAATCAATCAATCAAATAACAACCAGCCAACCTATCACCCTAGCAACCAACCAACAACCAACTATGCATTCAGCCAACCAAAAGACCAACCCACCATCTAACCCACCAACCCACCAACCAACCAACCAACCAACCAGCCAACCAACCAGCCAACCAACTAATCTGTGCCATACCAACAAAATACAACTTCTGCAATAACCATCTTTTAATCAAGCAATGTTAAGCAGCATATCTATCAATTTACTTTCCCGTGACTGTGTCTCTGGATTCTGCCAAGAGGACAGTAGCTGCTCAAGAATCTCAGACCCAGATCTATCGTCCTGCTCCTTTTTGAGCCCTGTTTCCAGTTGTCCCAGAAGACCATCTTCCCCGGAGAGTACTTCTGTAGCCTTGATAACAGCCGGCTCTTTAATTTCTGCTCCTGAGTGACGTCAGAGCCCGCCCGTTTCCCAAAGCGAATGAAATATCTGAAGACACGCCTACGACATGCGTACCGGACACATCGCGACATTTGGGAGGGATCGGGATCCATTGATTGACATCCGTGACCACAACCCTTCTTCATCGTCATCAGCTACAACAAACTGTGTAACCAGAGACACGACGAGAAGAACCACCAAGGAAATTAAACTGTGGCTTGCTGTTTGGCCTGCAACCTGCATTCTTGTGTGGATTGAAATTAATTTAAAATGACTAAAATTATATCCCTTTTAAATGAGTGAATAAACTTTATATCCCTTTAATGTTACGCTTTATTCTTGAACTAAGGTTTATTTAGTAGTCTGTAAGAATTGTTAGCTGTCTTGAAACGGTATTTTCCTTATCTACAATGTATTATTTATTTATACCAATTTAACTGCCTTTATTCAGGACTATTTCATAGATACCTATACTCTCTTTACTTAAATTGATATATTCTTTAATTAATGACACTGTAAATTCTTGAAATCTTTCCTGTCTTATGTAATGTACAACTCAAATACCTAATTTCCGATATTTGTCAAAGCTTTAAGAATCCGTACACCTGTCCTCAACACAGATAGATATCCAGCTGAATAAAAATCCGTAGTTTACTTACTATAAAATGTTCTACGGTAACCTACGGAACTTATAAACTCTATATAAATTGCTTACTGTTTAAATAGAAACAATCGATCACCAGAATTAAACGAAAGGCTAGAATTGAGTATTATGTAATAAGTTGACAAACTGTAATTTTGGGCCTCGAAAAGTGCTTGCTAAAGAGCTTTTGGGATTATCTTTAGAACCCTAATATTTGTTCTGTGGCGTAAATCGTACAAGTTAAGTTCTAAAGGTGCTGTCTTTCAAAGTTGCTCTCTTTCAAAATTGCTGTCTTGGGAAGATTTGGTCTTAATAAGGTCTTGTCTTCCGAAGACTATGTCCGTCAAAGATGCCAATTTTCAACGAAGCCGTTGCCCAAATATGCTGTTTACCAAAGTTTCTGTCTACCAAAGTTGCTATCTTCGAATATTGCTGTTGTTGAAAGATGCAGTCTTCAAAATTGCTGTCTACAGCAGTTTGCTGTCAAACATAGAGCTGTAGTCTTTTGTAATATGGTATGTTGCTGTTATCTTCCTGGCCAGCTGCTCTGAACGAAAGAAATAGAAAGTAATGTATACAGTGAAACGAAAGGTAGACTTAGAAGGTAATGCATAATCTGAAAAGAAAGGTAGATCTAGAAGGTAATGTATAAGCTGAAACGAAAGGAAGAAAAATAAAGTAATGTGTAAACTGAAACGGAAGGAATAAATATAAAGTAATGTATAATCTGAAACGATAGGAAAGAAATAGAAAGTAATGTTTAATTAGCATTATCTAATGCCAGTAAGTTAGTTGCGTGTCAGTAACGGGGCTTCGCAATCAAAGCCAGCATGTTTTGGCTGCTTGTAATTTTATTTACAATTTACGTTCAGTAGTTTGCCGTAGTTTTCTAAACGACCCACGCTCTTGCCATTGCGAATATGAATCGAAGTGATATTAACCACTGCATCCATTGGGTTCCGAATGGTCTGTAAAATATGGCGGTAGTACCTTATAACCAAAGCAAAAGGCGTATTAGAAATCCTGTGTTTACTGTTTTTACTGTAGAAAACTCTCGGTCAGTTGCACTTAAACGTTGATTTCTCGTGTAGGAAGCAGATCAATATCAAACTACTAAGTTGAGTTGAGTTGAGCTAAGAAACGACATAAATGCACTCAGGACATTCCTATAAGCGTTCCGTCCCCTCGTTCAACAGCCAGCGAAGAGTCATACTGCTAATCATTCCCGCTGCTATCTGATTGAACGTTCTCCTGGTCTTCCCTCTCAGTGTTGAGACTCGTCCAGAACCCCTGCCGATCCCCCGTTATATCATTCTGTCCACATACGGGTTCTATGTCTGTTCCCCCCCTCACCCCCGCTGTCTCCACCTGGTCCCACAGGCGGTCGACCAACTCTCCCTTGCCTATAGTTTTTTTACCACCAAGTGTTGCATTCCATGCCAGCCTATCAACCTGTTCACCCCCCCCCCCTCCCCCCTCCCCCGCACTCTCGTATAACCACGGCAGAAAACCCATACAATTCTCACAATCTGTGACCTCTGAATAGAGGCAAGCCATTCTACACGAAACATTACTGAATGTAAAATTGCCTAGTAATGAACATGGCGTTGGAGTTGATGGCAACGTTCTGCAAAGGGCAGTATTCGAGTTTTTCTGCTCAGCAACCCAACCTTTACTTGGTCGTCTTGATCAGCTAAGTTTTTTTTTAACGTTCGTTTGCTTTGAACACAAGCATAATCCATACTGTGACCATTTACACGGTACTACTCTGTAGTGCACTGGACTTTTTTTTGCCTTATGGATTAGTGTCTCTCGCCATCAGGCGTACCTACTCAGACTTCTGAGGTACATGTAATTTACTCCCCACATCAAGGACGAGAAGTCAACATCTTAGTCCTACTGACCTGTGTAGGAGTTGAACCCGCTACCTTGACATCAGCACACTGGAAGCTAAAAAGCTAGCGTTCTTCTCCACTCAGTCACGCAGACCCCCCCCCCCCCCCCCCCCTTCCCCGACAGCTAATTAATTACATTAAAGAGAAGACAACTGTTGCACAATGAATCCCACGCAGGGCAGTAACCCATTCTCCCCACAACCTGGGGATGTCCTAATTGGAGATAACAACGAACGGAAACACGTTTGTAAATACATCTGTTTTATTACATAGACAAAAAGGACGCGTAAAAAGAAGCAGACGAGATCAAAACTGTGAAATGGGCACATCTGTGGGATGATTAGTTTCGTTATCACAGTTTGACATTTGCCAGTAACCAGCACGATGTCTTGTTCCACTTCCATCGTTTTTGTCTTAATTCCAACGCCAATTTCTAGCAGTAAAGGAGAGACTTAGTAACGTGTTGTTTCACATGTTAGAGAATTCACGCTAGGTTTTAGCCTTACATGGGAGGGAAAATATGTTATAGAAGATATAATTGCTATTATAATGAGATACCTACTGTGCTAAAACATGTACTTGGAATAAACCATAAGGGTGAACTAGAGCTTCGGAAAAGTAGTATACAGTCGAATATGACGAAATGTCTTGACAGGAAAAGAGGAACGGACGGACTTTATTTTCAAAGGATCACAAATTGGGCACGGAGGCCGGTCTTACATTAGGCCTTTCCAAATACTCATCATTCATGCATCAATTATATATTGTGCAAGTTACATTCACATAGAAAAACATTGTCAAATCAATGCTATGAACATAAACAATGCATATTACTATGTTATGAGATAGCAGGGAGACAGACAGACAGACAGACACACACACACACACACATACACACACACGCATGCACATACATACACACAGACACCCACGCATGTATAAATACATACATACAAATTAACATACACAAATTAGTTCATACGTACATCATGTACACAAACTCACAGTTATACACCCACTCAATAGCACATACATACACCCGCTCTCTCTCTCTTGCACATATATCCACTGACAATCACAAACACATTAAAATATTTACTCGTACATACACTCTCTTACTCTCTCTGTGTCTCTCTATCTTCTGTCTCTGTCTGTTTGTCTGTCGCTGTATGTATGTCTGCATTACTCTCTCTGTCTCTGTCTCTGTCTCTGACTCTCTCTCTCTCTCTCTCTCTCTCTCTCTCTCTCTCTCTCTCTCTCTCTCTCTCGCTCTCTCTCATATAATTGGAGAACGAAAGATGAGTGATTGGAAGACGGGCCTGTGTGTCCAGCTTGTAACCCTTTGAAAATAAAATTCGTTCGTTTCTTATCTTTCTCTCTTTGTCTCCCCCCCCCCCCCCCCCTCCTCTCTCTATCACCTCCAGCTCTTTCTCTACATCTCTCCCTCTCTCTCGATCTCCCCTCACCCCTCTCTCTCTATCTCCCTACTTCTCTCTCTCTGTAAAGTAGAATGACAAACATTGAGACTGGAGAAAACAATTATTCTATCATATCAACGTTAGGAGATTGCAGTATTCCATTCAAGATAAAGTAAATTCTTTGGATGGGAGAATACAAATAGGTCTACAAGTTCATTGAGGAAAGACAAAAAAAAAAATCGGAATAAATCAAACCAATGATAACCCGATCTACCTTGGTGAAACCCCACTTCAAGAGGTGGCATCATAATTTATTTAGGTGGAAATGTAGACACAGATGCAGAACAGATAGCGGTATTAAAATTCGAATGTAAAATGGAAGTCAAAAGAAATAAAATACAGCACGTAACTTAGACAAATTAATTATAATATTACATCAATTAACATCAGCACAACAGAGGTCATGACTATAAACAAAGAAGAAAACAAAACAACAAAGATTCACATAAAAGAACACCCTCTGAAACAAGCAAAGAGCTTGAAGTACACGTAGTTCGTACTATAATATCATTAAATGGCAAATCAGAAGAAGAGATCAAAAATAGATGCATTAAGTCAACCCCGCTCATTGGATAAAAGGCACCAATACCAAAGAACAAACTCGTTTCAGTAGATAATAAAAAAAGCACTCTGTAATATATCCTGAAAATGATATAATTCATCAAAATATTAATACTTCATAACATAGCATAGGTCTCAGTCCTTTGTGATGTGGAGCAATCCTGCCGATGATACTCTTCCATACCATTATAGTGGATCAAGCATCCTTTCTCTGGATTTGCCACAGCCTCTTCTGTCGTTCACTTTCCAATCTTCGATACATGTTTAATTTTTATATGACCAAAGCACAATGCTTGTATTTTCTTATTACTGTGTATTATGATCTACTTTCATTAGCACCGTCCTTACATATGTTGTTAATTACCCTGTTTGTCTAAGATAACCCTGGCTGTCTCAGATTACCCTGACTGTCTAAGGTTACCCTGACTATCTACGGTTACACTGGCTGTCTAAGGTTACCCTGGCTGTCTAAGGTTACCCTGACTGTCTAATGTTACCCTGGTTGTCTAAGGTTACCCTGGCTGTCTAAGATTACCCTGACTGTCTAATGTTACCCTGGTTGTCTAAGATTACCCTGACTGTCTAATGTTACCCTGGTTGTCTAAGATTACCCTGACTGTCTAATGTTACCCTGGTTGTCTAAGGTTACCCTGGCTGTCTAATGTTACCCTGGTTGTCTAAGGGTACTCTGGCTATCTACGGTTACTTACACTGGTTGTCTAAGGTTACCCTGGCTGTCTAAGGTTACCCTGACTGTCTAAGGTTACCCTGGCTGTCTAAGATTACCCTGACTGTCTAAGGTTACCCTGGCTGTCTAAGGGTACCCTGTCTAATGTTACCCTGGTTGTCTAAGGTTATCCTGGCTGTCTAAGGTTACCCTGACTGTCTAATGTTACCCTGGTTGTCTAAGGTTACCCTGGCTGTCTAAGATTACCCTGACTGTCTAATGTTACCCTGGTTGTCTAAGGTTACACTGGCTGTCTCAGATTACCCTGACTGTCTAAGGTTACTCTGGCTGTCTAAGGTTACCCTGACTATCTACGGTTACACTGGCTGCGTAAGGTTACCCTGACTGTCTAATGTTACCCCTGGTTGTCTAAGGTTACCCTGGCTGTCTAAGGTTACTCTGGCTGTCTAATGTTACCCTGGTTGTCTAAGGTTACCCTGGCTGTCTAAGGTTACTCTGGCTATATACGGTTACACTGGCTGTCTAAGGTTACCCTGGCTGTCTAAGGTTACCCTGACTGCGTAAGGTTACCCTGGTTGTCTAAGGTTACCCTGGCTGTCTAAGATTACCCTGACTGTCTAATGTTACCCTGGTTGTCTAAGGTTACCCTGGCTGTCTAATGTTACTCTGGCTATCTACGGTTACACTGGTTGTCTAAGGTTACCCTGGCTGTCTAAGGTTACTCTGGCTATCTACGGTTACACTGGTTGTCTAAGGTTACCCTGGCTGTCTAAGGTTACCCTGACTGTCTAATGTTACCCGGGTTGTCTAAGGTTACCCTGGCTGTCTAAGATTACCCTGACTGTCTAATGTTACCCTGGTTGTCTAAGGTTACCCTGGCTGTCTAATGTTACCCTGGTTGTCTAAGGTTACTCTGGCTATCTACGGTTACACTGGTTGTCTAAGGTTACCCTGGCTGTCTAAGGTTACCCTGACTGTCTAATGTTACCCTGGTTGTCTAAGGTTACCCTGGCTGTCTAAGATTACCCTGACTGTCTAATGTTACCCTGGTTGTCTAAGGTTACCCTGGCTGTCTCAGATTACCCTGACTGTCTAAGGTTACTCTGGCTGTCTAATGTTACCCTGACTATCTACGGTTACACTGGCTGCGTAAGGTTACCCTGACTGTCTAATGTTACCCTGGTTGTCTAAGGTTACCCTGGCTGTCTAAGATTACCCTGACTGTCTAATGTTACCCTGGTTGTCTAAGGTTACCCTGGCTGTCTAAGATTACCCTGACTGTCTAATGTTACCCTGGTTGTCTAAGGTTACCCTGGCTGTCTAAGATTACCCTGACTGTCTAATGTTACCCTGGATGTCTAAGGTTACCCTGGCTGTCTAAGATTACCCTGACTGTCTAATGTTACCCTGGTTGTCTAAGGTTACCCTGGCTGTCTAAGATTACCCTGACTGTCTAATGTTACCCTGGTTGTCTAAGGTTACCCTGGTTGTCTAAGGTTAACCTGACTGTCTAATGTTACCCTGGTTGTCTAAGATTACCCTGGTTGTCTAAGGTTACCCTGGCTGTCTAAGATTACCCTGACTGTCTAATGTTACCCTGGTTGTCTAAGGTTACCCTGGCTGTCTAAGATTACCCTGACTGTCTAATGTTACCCTGGTTGTCTAAGGTTACCCTGGCTGTCAAAGATTACCCTGACTGTCTAATGTTACCCTGGTTGTCTAAGGTTATCCTGGCTGTCTAAGATTACCCTGACTGTCTAATGTTACCCTGGTTGTCTAAGCTTAAGCTGGCTGTCTAAGGTTACCCTGACTGTCTAAGATTATCCTGACTGTCTAAGGTTACCCTGACTGTCTGAGATTACCCTAGCTGTCTAAGATTACTCTGACTGTCTAATGTTACCCTGGTTGTGTGAGGTTAAACTGGCTTTCTAAGGTTACCTTGGCCGTTTAAAGTTACCGGTACCATGGCTGTCTAAGATTACCGTGACTGTCTAAGAATACCCTGTCTGTCTAAGGTTACCATGGCTATCTAAGATTACCCTGATTGTCTAAGATTACCTTTGTTGTCTAAGATTACCCTTGCTGTCTAAGGTTGTACTGGTTATCTAAGGTTACCCTGGCTGTCTAAGATTACCCTGACTGTCTACTATTACCTGGCTGGCTAAAATACCCTAATTGTCCAAGATTACCCTGAGTGTCTAAGTTTATCCTGGCTGTCTAAGATTACCTGGTTATCTAAGGTATTCACATTCATCTCAGGAACTACACCTTAGCTGTCTTCAAACTCCTTTCTAATAAGTTTGTTCACAGTCCACGACTTACTGTTATACAACGGAACAGGCTCTATATAACATTTAAGTTCTTTATTTCTGACATACTGACCAATAACAAGATGTCAATCGCAACGGGAAAGAAAATGCTGAAGTGGTAAAGTACTTGTGTATGGATGTGAAAGGTTTACAATAAGCAGGCAAGCTGAAAAACAGAGCTGATCTACAACTGTGGTAATAGTGTGAGATGGCGAACCATGACCGCCCATGCTTATCGGTATGGCACACGACGTTGATAATGATATCATAGGACTCCAGGATTCTTTTACATCAAATCAATCAATCAATCAATCAATCAATCAATCAATCAATCAGGTGCGGTCTCCACAATGAATGTTAGCTGCAATGGATCTCTGTGACGGGATGAGTCTAGATCACTATGCAAACACCACCACTACTGCGTTAGTGGAATTACTATTTACATTCTGGATTCAGTAGGCAGCTAAATTACTAATAATGACGTCATATTGGCGACGCAGACATTTGCTGCACTAAAACTACACACTGTACTATTGGGGACAGCACATTTCCACGTCATCATCAAATGATGTCACAAGGGAAATCCCCTGTCTTCAACCCTTATTAATATCAAGTCTAATGACTGGGGATATGACCGTCACTCCCTAGCAACGGGAAAACAGCGATAGGCTATTAGCACGGCTGCACCGGAAATTGTGACTAAGAACTTCCGTCCAGTTCACAATGACTATAGATGCTGTGCTAAGCAGACCTTACATGAAGTGGGCTGCCAAATCCAACTCCATCTTTGGTAGATTATACCAAAACCTATCTTAATTGCTGCAATAAGACTGGGGGAGCCTCGCTGCTGATACTGCTGACACCTAACCGGTCCGGTTACCGAAACTTTGAGCCACCAACTAGTGGAGACGGAACCTGGAATCCGGAGGAGCATCGTACACCTGTCGAATGCCAGGGTCGACTCCAAGACATAATACAACCGAAAGCCAGCACTATTCCTAACAGAGATCAGATTGTCTCAGGTGACTCTGTGTCTACATGTGTTCTGAGTGTGTCACTGTCTGGATGGTGTGAATGATGACATGCTATCTGTCTAATCATCAGAAAACTGTTTTATTTTTGTACCTATAACATAATTGTAACTGTCATAGTTCACCACTTGAACGACAATTTTCATTATCTCTTTTACTATTAAAGAGTATTATTGTTTTATACTTGTACCCACGTACTCCCTTCGTGATCATTTGAACGCAAGGCGTGTGCGTGAGTGCGTGAAAGTATTTAAAACAGGGGGCTTATCATTAAATGACGAAGGATCACCGACAGATAAACTAGACATTCGTGTTAGGTCTTCCTACATACACGAGTGTTCTTCACCTTCTGCCTTTGTCTACCAAGTGAATCCCAGTCTCTTCTATCGGGACCATCCCTTTAGACATTCTTATAACGAGCCATAATTTCTAGAGACTGTCGGCAAACTCTTGGATAGGGATTTCTGTCTATTTCAATAGAAATACCCTAACGGTCGGTGACAACTGTGGTCTCGGTCCGGGATCTACCCAGCTAATTAGAAATAATATTTCTAATAAATTGTGTTACTTGGTACAAAAATTTTTTTTTCTCATCTCAGTAAAGGGTAGAGTAGTTTAGGAAACTCTGTAATTAGTTGTTTCCATTCGATTGAGAGAGTGAAAGTGTGTTTTGTATCATTGTTTGTACTAACCATTTTTGTGTATGTACTAATAAGATTTGTAAATTATTGCAATTGTATTAGTATAACTTGAATTGGGAAGTAGTATAATATTGATATAGAAATTGTAGTCCACTGATCACTCACCCTCTCAGTCAAAACTCAGTCATGAGTTCATCAGCAGATTTGCACGCAGCAGCGGTAGCTATGGGGTTATCGGAGCCCGAAGCAGCCAAATATGTCCATGATATGGAGAGGGAGTTAAGGAAAGAAGACAGGGAAGATAAAATACGTAGGCATGAACTCGAGCTTAAGAAACTGGAAGCAGCGACAGAACTTAAGAAAATCGAGGCTGAGAAAGAACTTAGGCAGTTACAGGAAAATGAAAAAATCCGACAGCATGAGTTTAGGATGAAAGAGCTAGAAAACCAAGCTCTATCAGCAACCTGTTCTAACGCCAGCTCTCCGGCACCCAGCATTGAAACCCAGCTACATTCGACTTCTCATGTGGGTCCTATGAGTTTTCCATTGATGCCGTTCGAGGAAAATCAGGAACAATTGGATAGTTACCTTCAGAAATTCGAGAAATTAGCTGAGTCATTTGGGTTGGCTAGGGAACACTGGAACTTGAAGCTTTCTCAGGCACTGAGGGGACAAGCGTATGTAGTCTTTCAGGGACTACCTCCAGGCCATGAACACTCTTATGAAAGTTTGAAATCGGCTTTATTGAAGAGATATGAGTTAACCTCAGCTGCTTATCAGCGGAAATTCCGAACCGCAAGACGTCTGAAGGGTGAGTCATTCTCACAATTGTCCGCTCGTCTGCAGAGTTATCTCTGTAAATGGGAGACATTGGGAGAGTATGAACACTCCTATGCGGGCTTGCGGGAGATGGTTTTGTGTGAGCAGCTGAGGAACTGTATGTCGAAGCCGATGGAAACTTTCATCGTTGAACAAGGGGCACAAACACTGGAGGAAATGATAGTCTTGGCTGAAAGATATCTGACTGCCCATGGGGACTCGGTCCCAACGCAACCTCCCCAACCTCAACAGAACCCACCTCCAACCAATCAGGGACAAACCCATAGCAATATACCAGCAGACCAGAGGCAACCTCAGCAGCAGCATAACAAAAAACAAACCACATCTGGGGCTAGAAAACCATACTGCACGAATTGTCATAATAATTCCCACAGTACGGCAGACTGCAAGCGCAGAGCAAAACCCCAGATTGCGGCTTGCTTCTCGGTAGGGAAGAAAACCACTACACTACCACCGCCTCCCGAAATGAGAGGACATCGAGTGGTAGAGAAGATCAATGTCAATGGACAGTTGGTCGAGTGTCTCCATGATACGGGTTTAACGTATGATGCCATAATAGCATCACACTTAGTAAAACCTGGTCAGTTGACGCAAAACATGGTTGAAGTTATGGGTGCGACAAGAAGTTCGCCTACCCTAACTTTACCAATAGCCCAAGTGTTAGTTAACTCTAGATTTGTAAAGGGAACTATATCGGCAGCAGTGATGACTGATCCTATCTATGACATAATACTGGGAAGTAAATATGTTTATTTAGGGGAACCATCCACTCCCATGATAGTAGGCAGTGCACTGACCCATATCCCAACTCTAACACCTGGCTGTAACCAACTTCCTAGTGCTAGGAAGACTCCCCAGAGAGGAAAATTTTCTTCCTCTAAACGTTCGCTAGCGGTAGGGGACAAAGTGTTACTCTTAAGATCTAGTGGGACTAATAAGGAGACTGAGTGGCAAGGACCATTCCCCATAATGGAGAAAGTGTCCAACACCAAATATAAAATCTTCATGAAAGGTAAGATGAAAATCTACCACATTAAATTGCTCCGCAAATATTATGACAGAGCAAAAGAACGACCAGTACATCTGGTAGCTCTAAATGTTGTTCAGAAAGTAGGGAGGAGGGAAGAACCTCTTAGCTTTCCATACCCACCTCTGACTGGATCCTCACTAAACTTATCTGGAGAAACGCCAGGTCATACCAAAGTACCAAGCCAGCCCCGGAGTCGAAAGAAGTCTAATAGATCCTTCTCTAGAGGGGAACAATTGGTTCAGATATAAACTATGGGGAGAATGCATAGTCGATCTAGGCTCATCCACCCTAAAAGTTCGCTGAGCCGTACTTTTCTCTAGGGGCGGCATATGTGACGGGATGAGTCTAGATCACTATGCAAACACCACCACTACTGCGTTAGTGGAATTACTATTTACATTCTGGATTCAGTAGGCAGCTAAATTACTAATAATGACGTCATATTGGCGACTGCAGACATTTGCTGCACTAAAACTACACACTGTACTATTGGGGACAGCACATTTCCACGTCATCATCAAATGATGTCACAAGGGAAATCCCCTGTCTTCAACCCTTATTAATATCAAGTCTAATGACTGGGGATATGACCGTCACTCCCTAGCAACGGGAAAACAGCGATAGGCTATTAGCACGGCTGCACCGGAAATTGTGACTAAGAACTTCCGTCCAGTTCACAATGACTATAGATGCTGTGCTAAGCAGACCTTACATGAAGTGGGCTGCCAAATCCAACTCCATCTTTGGTAGATTATACCAAAACCTATCTTAATTGCTGCAATAAGACTGGGGGAGCCTCGCTGCTGATACTGCTGACACCTAACCGGTCCGGTTACCGAAACTTTGAGCCACCAACTAGTGGAGACGGAACCTGGAATCCGGAGGAGCATCGTACACCTGTCGAATGCCAGGGTCGACTCCAAGACATAATACAACGAAAGCCAGCACTATTCCTAACAGAGATCAGATTGTCTCAGGTGACTCTGTGTCTACATGTGTTCTGAGTGTGTCACTGTCTGGATGGTGTGAATGATGACATGCTATCTAGTCTAATCATCAGAAAACTGTTTTATTTTTGTACCTGTAACATAATTGTAACTGTCATAGTTCACCACTTGAACGACAATTTTCATTATCTCTTTTACTATTAAAGAGTATTATTGTTTTATACTTGTACCCACGTACTCCCTTCGTGATCATTTGAACGCAAGGCGTGTGCGTGAGTGCGTGAAAGTATTTAAAACAGGGGGCTTATCATTAAATGACGAAGGATCACCGACAGATAAACTAGACATTCGTGTTAGGTCTTCCTACATACACGAGTGTTCTTCACCTTCTGCCTTTGTCTACCAAGTGAATCCCAGTCTCTTCTATCGGGACCATCCCTTTAGACATTCTTATAACGAGCCATAATTTCTAGAGACTGTCGGCAAACTCTTGGATAGGGATTTCTGTCTATTTCAATAGAAATACCCTAACGGTCGGTGACATTATTTCTGACATACTGACCAATAACAAGATGTCAATCGCAACGGGAAAGAAAATGCTGAAGTGGTAAAGTACTTGTGTATGGATGTGAAAGGTTTACAATAAGCAGGCAAGCTGAAAAACAGAGCTGATCTACAACTGTGGTAATAGTGTGAGATGGCGAACCATGACCGCCCATGCTTATCGGTATGGCACACGACGTTGATAATGATATCATAGGACTCCAGGATTCTTTTACATCAAATCAATCAATCAATCAATCAATCAATCAATCAATCAGGTGCGGTCTCCACAATGAATGTTAGCTGCAATGGATCTCAACACTGTCTCTCGCCTGACTGTACATTCTGTCAGACTGCTGTTCTTCTGTCTAGATCTCCAACACTGTCTCTCGCCCTGACTGTACGTTCTGTCAGACAGCTGTTCTTCTGTCTAGATCTCCAACACTGTCTCTCTCCCTGACTGTACATTCTGTCAGACAGCTGTTCTTCTGTCTAGATCTCCAACACTGTCTCTCGCCTTGACTGTACATTCTGTCAGACAGCTGTTCTTCTGTCTCTTGATGTTATCTTCCCACTTGCATCCTTGCCTACCTCTTGCTCGCCTGCCTTAACATTCCCCCTCCCCTCCCCCTAGTATAATTTAAAGGCCAACTGACCATATCGGGCAGGATCCACATTTGTAGTAGAGACCAGCAGGCGCTCGATGGGTAACGCTGTCATTATCATCCCGTTGATTTTACTTCCCAGGATATTTTCTAAACCCCACTGTAGGCAGGGTTGACTTATAACACCCACTGTAGGCAGGGTTGACTTATAAACCCACTGTAGGCAGGGTTGACTTATAAACCCCACTGTAGGCAGGGTTGACTTATAAACCCCACTGTAGGCAGGGTTGACTTATAAACCCCACTGTAGGCAGGGTTGATTCGGGAGCCCAGTTAAGACTTAAAGTCCGCATGCGTGCGGGTTCAAACCCATGGCCACTGGGTCGGCGGGTGAGTGTCTTGCCACTACGCTACCGCGACTGCCTGGGTATATGGTGTCATATTCGTATTTATTAGACCAGTCTTCACTCAATCTTACGCAAAATCAACACCTGCGAGATTAGACGCTTGAGGAGAGCTGCCAACTTTACTATCCGAGACTGAGTAAGAAATGATGTTATCAGACAGACAGTGTGATCAACACCTTGTGTCACATATGTTGAAAGACAGAAGATTAAATGTTGCGGCCACTCGTTAGGAAGCAACACCATCAACGACCAGCACTACATCAAGAGAAGATCTGCTAACGAGAGCACTAGGACGCCCAAAAAGAAAATGAATTGACTACATCAAAAACAGTGAACAATTACACGGAATGACACTATCCAGTACCATTTATCAGAAGCTGGAACAATTATTCCTCTCCACGACGCTGGACGGCAAATGTGGAAGATAATAATGATGATAATGAATCTTCTCTCAGTTGTTCCTAAAACAATTTATAGTACCCATTTTAAACTGACTATATCTTCGCTTCGAAGTAGATTCGACCATATAACCGTCGGGACGGCAGGATCTATTCCGCCACAGCCCCCCCCCCCCCCCCACCAAAAAAAAAAAAAAAAACCCACCAGAATAAAGGAGAATACCTTTGTATTCATATTTTCATTTAGTGTTTTTCATTTAGGAATTCAATACTGTTGTGGATGCAACTGTATAACTCTGCTGACTTCCTTCTATATTTCCTTTTCTGGTTGTTTGCACACCTTTGGCCACACATTTCTTATATAATACTTTTGCAACTGAATTAGACTCAACCTTTGTAAAAAAAAAAAAAAAAAAGAGCACCTTTCAAAACTGAACTGAACCCAACTTTTGTGCCTTCTTGACAACGAAGGAGTGTTTTAATATTATTTTATAATGTAATGTTTTTTCTATAGATCTGTATGTGTTGTCCCGTCCCTGATGAAGATTTATATAATCGAAACGTCGTTTGTTGTGTCCTAGAATATATATTTTTATCTTATTATGTCATTATTATATATTTTTTGATTGTCTCTTGTTTTGGGGGGATTCTCACTCTGTATTTATGTTCACTTCATGGAGTTGTTGTAAGGTATGTACAACTGTGTACGTGTTTAGTATGTCTCATCTTCTCGCAGGAGCTACACATACCTAACTGTTTGTATTTGATGTAGTTGTATCGGTGTGTGAATAAGTCTAAACGAAATGTGTAGGGAACATAGCATGAAAATTAGCACAAGTAAAACAGAGGCAATTATTATAACTAAAGACGAAAAAGCAACCAAAAATTCACTTAAAACGAACATCCCTTGAAGCAAGTAAAGAGTTTCAAGTACCTAGGAAGTATAAAATCATCAAATGGAAATCAGAAGACGAAATCGAAAATATATGCAATAAGGCAAACCAACTCAATGGATAAATGACACCAATACTAAAGACAAACATGTATCAATAACTATTAAGAAAGCACATTACAACACAATCTTCCTACCAACTCTATGTTATCAAGGCCAAATTTGGACAATGATAGAAAAAGAGACAAGAAAAATCACAATAGAAATTAGATTCCTGAGAAAAATATTCAATGTGTCAAGAAGAGATAATATTGGAAATGAAGAAATTAGGAGTAAAGTGGGGGTTATAGCTGTGCTAGATTTTGTTAGAAGGCAGCAAGTAAAATGGTTTGGCCGTGTAACTAGGTTACCAACTAATAGTATATCACAACAAGCAATGATGTACAGACCAGATAGAAGCAGTGGAAGAGGTCGACCACGTAAACGATGGACGGAGGGAATGGCAGAGTCCATGGGAATATCGATACATTGAACCCATAAACGGGCACTCTCCCGCTGTTTATACTTCACCTCGACACCGCAAGGTACAAGAGGAACAGATGAGATGCGATGATGAGTATCGGTGTGCGTTTATTCTTTATGTGCTGACGAAGGCTTTAGCCGCAATTTCCATTTTGTTATTTGTTATCGTAGTTAGCAAAGCTTACAGCCTACGTCTTGTGTTTTTGTGACACCCCCTATGTAGTGCTAATAGCGAAAATCTACGAGCGAGGCTATTATAGAATCTCGAAGGTTTTAAATATGCCACAAATTATATGGTGGCGTCCGATAACCCTGAGCCAATATTACAACGTGTTTGTTGCCCACGAAAAAATTTCATATGATTAGCTTCCTTCGGGTTTCCTAATATTGCTTGCTTATTAGACAACATATGCAAGTTATATAGTGCATTGTATTACATTGGCACATTGGTTTACAAAGAACAATAGAAGTGGAGCTTTTCTATTCTTGTTTCCCAACATTCCTCGATCATTGAAAAACGCCGCCTCCATCGACGACGACTGTAATTTTAATGACGGACTGCTGTGTTTGCATTCTGGCAGCATAACTATGCATCTATGCCTGAGTGTGCTGTTGATGTATCGGGATTACTGTCTGTTCCACTTTTCACATGGAGCAGCGTGAGGCATTTTGTGTGATATTCACTGGCATAGCGACGGAACATTATGAGGTGATCCTTTGCCGTGAAGTTGAAACTGCGACTAAAGACTAACTACTAATAAAACACTTTAACAAGTCATAGAGTACATTGTTATTCGGCACATTGTTTCAAAAATAACAAACATAAGTGCGACGTATTGAAGCAGTCCACGTGGCGTTGATGCCATCTGTCCACATTCCTCTGCCTCGCATTCTGCCACTCATTTCCTCTTATATGTACGCTCTTCAGTATGAGAGACTAGGGAATAAGAACTGGAACAGCCAGACACGAGATGGTACTTCGGGAGAACAAGGGGTCTTATCAACCAACACAGAACTGGCACTATTAGTCTTCAAAGACTGATGTATATATTTAGAGGGGGTGGGGGAGGGGAGGTGGATCTGAGCACTTATGGACTTGTCCGGAGTGCCAAGATGATACCACAACAGATAACATATTATGGTTCTCTATCTACAGAACGACAAGCAGCCTGCCGAGAGCATCGTACAAACCACGAAGTCCATAGCTCGCCATGACTTGGGGGAAAGGGGAGTGTACGAAAACAAAATGAAATTGTACTCTTAACAATGTAGTTCGAGAATGAACCCACAACCTTCACAGCGTGAGGCCTGACTTCTTGGCCACGGAGACCACCTCCTCTGTTTTAAATTGTTCTAAAGTCTCTGTGAAAGTTCCTCGATTAAAACTTTTCAAAAGTGTCACTGTAAGTTCCTCAATTGTAAAATGTTCTCAAATGTCACTGTAAGTTCCTTGTTTTCAAACTTTTGCAAAGTCTCCATGTAAGTTCCTCGACTGTAATCTTTTCTAAAGTCTCCTTGAAACTTTCTCGATTATAAACTTTTTAAAAGTATCATTGTAAGCTCCCTGTTTCTGAACTTTTCCAAAGCATCCCTGTAAGTCCTTGATTGTAAAATTGTCCAAAGTGTCACTGTAAGTTCCTCGATTATAAAATTGTCCAAAGTGTCACTGTAAGTTCCTCGATTGTAAAATTGTCCAAAGTGTTACTGTAAGTTCCTCGATTGTAAAACTGTCCAAAGTCTCCCTGTAAGTTCCTCGAACGTAAAATTGTCCAAAGTCTCCCTGTAAGTTCCTCGATTGCAAACTTTTCTAAAGCCTCCCTCTATATTCCTCGATTGTAAAATTGTCCAAAATGTCACTGTGAGTTCTTCGATTGTAAAATGTTCCAAAATGTGACTGTACGTTCATCGATTGTAAAATTGTCAAAAGTGTCACTGTAAGTTCCTCGATTGTAAAATTGTCCAAAGTGTTACTGTAAGTTCCTCGATTGTAAAATTGTCCAAAGTCTCCTTGTAAGTTCCTCGATTGTATAATTGTCCAAAGTGTCACTGTAAGTTCCTCGATTGTAAAGTTGTCCAAAGTGTCACTATAAGTTCCTCTATTTCAGAGTATTAATGTAAGTTTCTCGATTCTAGACTGCTCGAAGTCATCGTGCCGGCAGGAAATTTGAGCCCTCGAACCGAGCGATGAACAACCATTTTTCAAGCCCAGTGCCACAGTTCTTCATTAAGGCTGTCAGGGTGTGTTTGCATGTCTTCCTCGTCGACCGAGAGCTCGCGTGTCTGAGTCAAACTCACCTTAGAGTATTTTTTTTTTAAGCCACTGACATGCGAGCAACATAACCTGTGTAACTGAGATGAGGTTTAACCTGTAAAGGATTAGTTAATTGCAAATCCTTAACGTGACGTCACAACATTCTTTGGCTGTTGGCAATTTCTTGACAAGTTTACGTTAAGTAGTTTGGCATTGCGTTCTGGAACGACTGGCACTCATATCATTAAATGAAAAGCAGCGCAAGACAGTGTAAACGATCGGTTTTAACTGCTTTTGAGATATCTCTATAAGAGCTTCGTGTACTTCCATAGATCACACAAGGAGAATGTTAACACAGTGCACGACATACATATTACCGAGGATCTTACGTGTGTGTAGTAGAATCACGCATGCTATACACATTTTGTGAGTTAATGTTGTTTCATATCCTTTACATGACGTCGCAGTCAAGCCCGCCATTCTTTGGGCTGTTTGTGATTTCTTGGTAAGTTAACGTTCTGTAATTCGCCATTTCTTTTGAACCACTGCATGAAAACCAGCGTAAGGCGTTTTGCTTCCAAATCTTCCGCAGCTGTGTTTCGAATACGGTATGCGGGATTATAAATTGCGTTGGAAACCCCGGCATTTTGTGGGTAGATATTGCTGATTTAGAAACTTAGCCTGGGCAGTTGTCTAACTGGTTTGCTCATTTAGATTTCCAACTGCACATGGAAGTGCAACGTACGCAGGGTCTCCCTAGATTTTTTTTTAGTGGTTTGCTAATGGAGGGATCTTGAAAAAGAAGAGTGCACTATGACACTACGACATCCAGCATGAGAATGGAGGTAGAAGCAGTAACAGAGACATTCCGTTGGTTTGAGGAGACCACTGCAACACACATTATTTTCATTAAGGATTTAAGAAGTATGCTTAGTAAGGTGGAGAAAGGAACGTTTCGTGCGGAATGAATATCCTCGCTTCAGAGGTCATCGATTGTGTATGGATATGTTGCCTTGACCATGCGGTGGTGCTGAGGAATGAACAGGCTGATAGGCTAGCAGGGAATGCACCTCTTGTTGGTAGATCACATATGGACAATGGAGAGGTGGTCGAACGCCTGTGGAACCAGGTGGAGAAGGTGGGGGAACAGATTGCCTTATGTGGAAAGAATGAGATTGCGGGGGATCGGCTGGGGTACTGGTGGAATCTCAAAACTTAGAGGGAAGACTAGGAGAACTTTAAATCAGATGGCGGTGGGAACGATTAGTAGTGTGACTCTTCGTTGGCTGTTGAACAAGGGGGCGGAGCGCGTGTGGGAATGTTCTGAGTGTCGTGATGTAGATTCTTAGCTGAACTCAACTCAGTACGCCTCAACCTTGTTGGGAAAGGCTAGACAAGCGTGCGATCAACTTCCCAAGAAGTATACGTGAGAGAACTTCTACATATGAGACCATAGTTTCCCGTGTATGTTCAACAAGCGGAAGTCTTTTCGCATATCACAATGTATGTTGATTTCTCGTCCTCGACTTGAGGACGTAAATTACAAGTACCGCAGAAGTCGGCATGGATTCGCCTAATAGCGAGGGACACTAGCAATAGGGAAAGATAACCCACACGTAGAAATCAGTTTAGTGTATTAGAAGTAGTAGCACCTCTATGAACCTCGCTTGAGTTCAAAGCGCGCGACAAAAGTTCAAACATTTAAGAAAAGCTGATAGAATAACTGCCTTCTTTTTATATACAACAAATTGTTTTCTTGTTTGGCCTTGATCTCATTAAAGCGAGTTTTCTTCAATTTCCTCAAGTGTGAAGCTAAGAAAATAAAAACTGTGGAAAGAAAACGACATGAGCTGAACCAGAAATGCACGGATCTTCCTGCACGAGATCATCATCACGTGACTTGTGTTTGTCCATCAAACATATTGAAGACCATTCATTTCATCAAGTGGGGTTGAAAGTATGGAGCTGTGAGTTCTAAGATGGCTGATAAGGCCTATTGTGGCTCGAAGTGTTCTTTGACAATGTGAGCAAAGAATGCTTGACGTTCCAGGAGGAGGGTCGCTTGCAGTCGTTTTTTTGGTCCAGCCTTTCTTTCACAGCTCTTGCAGTCTTGGTTACTTCACATGTGACTATACCCTTGCATAATGATGTACGCCATGAATTTCAGTCTTTGGCAACAGTCTCCTCCTAAGTGTCATGATGAATTCCAAAAGCTTTTAGTGAGATCTTCAGTGTCTTTAAAGCGTTTCCCCTGGCTGCCTTGGGAGCGTTCACAACAGCGCAGCTCAACGTAAAAAATTCGTATATGGAATCTGCGATCTGACATGCGAGTCAAGTGACCAGCCCAATAAATCTGATTCTTCATTAGTAGACTTGTAAAGTGGCATGGACGCTCATGCCTCCCATAAAATCTCTGTCCTTGGATCGAATCTCACTATGATGCTCCTCCGTGTCACGGTTTTAGAATATCAGGCATCATCTCTCGCGGTCTGCCTCGGCCTTGTCTACAGATCATCTTGTCATTCGTGATGATGTTTTTCACAGATCAATGTTAAACTAACAGTTAGTTGCATGTCTATTACAGGACTTTGCAGTTTACCTCCGTATTTATTGACTGTTTGTGATTTACAAGGCGATATTTTAGATAGTTTTCCATTGCTTTCTGAACGATCGCCGTCTTTTACCATCGAAATCAACCCAAAGCGGTCTTCTTCCAAATTGTCCGTATCTGATCTCAAACCCTGGACTCAGTGGGTTGGGGAATTATAAAACTAGCGCATGTCACTTTTCCCTTCCGCCACATTATCCGGATCTCCAATGACTATCTTCTCGATATGTGATCCAAGAACACTCCTTAGCTCTGTCCGATGATTGTGTATACTGATCTACTGTCAGAACCTAAAAATACTCTATAGCTCTGTCTGATGATTGTGTATACTGATCTACTGTTAGAACATAAGAACATTCTTTAGCTCTGTCTTATGATTGTGTATACTGATCTACTGTCAGAACCTAAGAATATTCTTTAGCTCTGTCTGATGATTGTGTATACTGATCTACTGTCAGAACCTAAAAACATTCTTCAGCTCTGTCTTATGATTGTCTGTACTGATCTACTGTCAGAACCTAAGAACACCCTTTAGCTCTGTCTGATGATTGTGTATACTGATCTACTGTAAGAACATAAGAACATTTTTAGCTCTGTCTGATGATTGTGTATACTGATCTACTGTAAGAACATAAGAACATTTTTAGCTCTGTCTGATGATTGTGTATACTGATCTACTGTAAGAACATAAGAACATTTTTAGCTCTGTCTGATGATTGTGTATACTGATCTACTGTAAGAACATACGAACATTTTTAGCTCTGTCTGATGATTGCTTATACTGATATCCTGTCAGAACCTAAGAATACGCTTTAGCTCTGTCTGATGATTGTGTATGATTGTCTACTGTCAGAACCTAAGAACATTCTTTAGCTCTGTCTGATGATTGCTTATACTGATATCCTATCAGAACCTTAGAACATTCTTTAGCTCTGTCTGATGATTCTGTATACTGATCTACTGTTAGAACCTAAATATACTCTTTAACTCTGTCAAATGATTGTGTACACTGATCTACTGTCAGAACATAAGAACATTCTTTAGCTCTGTCTGATGATTGCTTATACTGATATCCTGTCAGAAACTAAGAATACGCTTTAGCTCTGTCTGATGATTGTGTATGATTGTCTACTGTCAGAACCTAAGAACATTCTTTAGCTCTGTCTGATGATTGCTTATACTGATATCCTATCAGAACCTTAGAACATTCTTTAGCTCTGTCTGATGATTCTGTATACTGATCTACTGTTAGAACCTAAATATACTCTTTAACTCTGTCAAATGATTGTGTACACCGATCTACTGTCAGAACATAAGAACATTCTTTA
Source organism: Cepaea nemoralis (assembly GCA_014155875.1). Lineage (NCBI taxonomy): Eukaryota > Metazoa > Mollusca > Gastropoda > Stylommatophora > Helicidae > Cepaea > Cepaea nemoralis. The sequence goes on from JACEFZ010022721.1 coordinate 267,724, forward strand.
GCTCTGTCTGATGATTGCTTATACTGATATCCTGTCAGAAACTAAGAACATTCTTTAGCTCTATCTGATGATTGTTTATACTGATCTACTGTCAGAAACTAAAAATACTCTTTAGCTCTGTCTGATGATTGTGTATACTGATCTACTGTCAGAACATAAGAACATTCTTTAGCTCTGTCTGATGATTGTGTATACTGATCTACTGTCAGAACCCACGAATACTCTTTAGCTCTGTCTGATAATTGTGTATACTGATCTACTGTCAGAACCCAAGAATACTCTTTAGCTCTGTCTGATGATTGCGTATACTCATATCCTGGCAGAACCTAAGAACATTCTTTAGCTGTGTCTGATGATTGTGTATACTGGTCTACTGTCAGAACCTAAGAACATTCTTTAGCTCTATATGATGATTGTGTATATTGATTTACTGTCAGAACCTAAGAATACTCTTTAGCTCTGTCTGATGATTGTGTATACTAAACTACTGTCACAACCTAAGAACACCCTTTTGCTCTTTCCAATCACTGTGTATACTGTCAGAACCTAAGAACACCCGTTAGCTCTTTCTGATGACTGGGTGTATTGAACTACTGTCAGAACCTAAGAATACTCTTTACCTCTGTCTGATGATTGTGTATACTGATCTACTGTCAGAACCTAACAACATTATTTTCCTCTTTCTGATGATTGGGTATACTGATTTATTATCAGTAGCTTCTCCCAGCATTCAGTGTTGGTGACTCTGGCTGCCCAGGTTATTCTCCGTATTCCTTCCATGGACGCTGCCTTCAAGCTTAATTGATTCGGCCCGGTGACAGGGGCTTCGATCCAAATGAGGCAGATTCGCATTTACCCCCCCCCCCCCCCCCCAAAAAAAAAAAAAAAACAAAAAAACAGAAAGATGTGTGCACCCAGGTCAATCCAGCCTAAATGAGTACCTAAGATGCGTTGGGAAGTGAAGGCGGCCGGTGTAACACTGACCACATCAGCCACCAAGTGCTGGTTGGTCTATATACACTTGAGTCTAGCACTATATGTCCAGTACGCTTGATTAACTGCCAAACAGTAGAACTGAGTAGATATGGCATTTTAGTACTTTCTTTTATCACGGACTTCCTGTCGCCAGCATGGCGGTTTGGCGTTGAGCCGTTAAGGCCTGTGGCGTGTTTATGCTTGTGGCTACGGTTTGCAATCGCATTTTCCTCATGTTGGACTGGTAGTACATGGTTCCGTCGCTCTGCTACTGAGTGAGTGCGTGGGCGACACCGTGAGCTGTGAAATTCGCGTGGAATGCTTTTACATCTGTCCTGTACAGTGAACTGCATGTTCGGAACAATGGCTACCGGCGGTTGCTGAATTGACTGTTTTGCCCTTTCGGTTCACGAGTGCATTTTTCGGGAGACTCCTGGGAGTCGGCGCTGAAGCTGCGGAGTTCGTGCTTTGTGCGACACTTTCGGCGGGTCGCCCTGCGGTAAGAGACCGAGCCATGTGAGAAAACCCGGGTCAATGAGGTCTTTCTGGTGACTGCCGAGTCCATCGACGATGAACTGTGGTATTCGTGGATGAATTTTGTGTTGACATTCTGACGGCGGCATTATGCACAGTGTACCTGTGCGGGCTTGTTGGATTGCCGAGACTCCCGTCTATTCCACTTTTCACATTGGACAGTGGGGAGCATTTTGTGTGATATTCGCTGGCACGGGAATGGAGCATAATGGGGACGACCCGTTGCCGTGAAGTTGGAACCTCGACTAACTAACTAACTAACTAACTAACTACTAACTAACTAACTAACTAACTAACTAACTAACTAACTAACTAACTAACTAACTAACTAACTAACTAACTAACTAACTAACTAACTAACTAACTAACTAACTAACTAACTACTAACTAACTAACTAACTAACTAACTAACTACTAACTAACTAACTAACTAACTAACTAACTAACTAACTAACTAACTAACTAACTAACTAACTAACTAACTAACTAACTAACTAACTAACTAACTAACTAACTAACTAACTAACTAACTAACTAACTAACTAACTAACTAACTAACTAACTAACTAACTAACTAACTAACTAACTAACTAACTAACTAACTAACTAACTAACTAACTAACTAACTAACTACTAACTAACTAACTAACTAACTAACTAACTAACTAACTAACTAACTAACTAACTAACTAACTAACTAACTAACTAACTAACTAACTAACTAACTAACTAACTAACTAACTAACTAACTAACTAACTAACTAACTAACTAACTAACTAACTAACTAACTAACTAACTAACTAACTAACTAACTAACTAACTAACTAACTAACTAACTAACTAACTAACTAACTAACTAACTAACTAACTAACTAACTAACTAACTAACTAACTAACTAACTAACTAACTAACTAACTAACTAACTAACTAACTAACTAACTAACTAACTAACTAACTAACTAACTAACTAACTAACTAACTAACTAACTAACTAACTAACTAACTAACTAACTAACTAACTAACTAACTAACTAACTAACTAACTAACTAACTAACTAACTAACTAACTAATTAACTAACTAACTAACTAACTAACGTAACTAACTAACTAACTAACTAACTAACTAAGTAACTAACTAACTAACTAACTAACTAATTAACTAACTAACTAGCTAACTAACTAACTAACTAACTAACTAACTAACTAAGTAACTAACTAACTAACTAACTAAGTAGCTAACTAACTAACTAAGTAACTAGCTAACTAACTAACTAACTAACTAACTAGCTAACTAACTAACTAACTAAGTAACTAACCAACTAACTAACTAACTAACTAACTAACCAACCAACTAACTAACTAACTAACTAACTAACTAACTAACTAACTAACTAACCAACTAACTAACTAACCAAACTAACAAACTAACTAACTAACTAACTAACTAACTAGCTAACTAACTAACCAACTAACTAACTAAGTAACTAACTAACTAACTAACTAACTAGCTAACTAACTAACTAACTAACCAACTAACTAAGTAACTAACTAACTAACTAACTAACTAACTAACTAAGTAACTAACTAACTAACTAACTAACTAAGTAACTAACTAACTAACTAACTAACTAACTAACTAACTAACTAACTAACTAACTAACTAATTAACTAACTAACTAACTAACCAACTAACTAACTAATTAACTAACTAACTAACTAACTAACTAACTAACTAACTAACTAACTAACTAACTAACTAACTAACTAACTAACTAACTAACTAACTAACTAACTAACTAACTAAGTAACTAACTAACTAACTAACTAGCTAACTAGCTAACTAACTAACTAAGTAACTAACTAACTAACTAACTAACTAGCTAACTAACTAACTAACTAACTAACTAATTAACTAACTAACCAACTAACTAACTAACTAATCTTGTATCAAGCCACACATGAGGCTACGACCTCTAGCATGAGAATCTGGAAACAGTCACAGCGGCATTCCGTTGGTTAGAGGAGACCACTGGAACACATTGTCTTCACCACGGACTCAATGAGCATGCTTAGTAAAGTAGAGAAAGGTAGAATGGCTATCCTCGCTTCATAGATCGCAGATTGTAAGAATTTTATGAATTTTTGTCCCTGGCCATGAGGGAGTGGGGGGAATGAACAGGCTGATAATCCCGTGAATACACATGCTTGTTTAGTGTCTAGTCAATACTATGTTGTATACAACTGTATCCATCCATCACGTGCCATGCCGTTAAGCGTGGGAGGTCATATTTTGCCACCTCACTCGATCATCAGAGTCGTGGATCAGCTTCGTGTTCCTGTCTCGACCATGCCACGTGGCCAAGCCATTCAGGTATTTACTTCTCTGTCTTCCTCTTGGTCTCTTCCCTTCGATCTCGCCAGTTGTCACCATGTTCTCCAAGTCATTTCTTCTCATAACATGCCCAAAACATTTTGACTGTCTGCGTCTAATGTCTCTAATCAGTTTACGATCTTCATTTGTTTCTTGAAGGACTTGTTCATTGGTTTTTCTGTCTGTGCATTTTCCTCAGAAACCACATTTCCACAGCCATCAGCTGTTTTTCAGCTTGACTGCTCATTGTCCACGCTTCACATCCATACAAAAGTACAGGTTCTTCTTCTTCTTCTTCGTTCATCCGGATTTTTTTTTTTTTTTTTTTTTTTTTCCGGTGTGATTGCGTTGTGCCTGTTTACAGCAGAGCTGCGTTCTTGCGCCGTTAGGCCGACACATCCGACTTCTGCGGGCATTTGTTGACCGGGTTAACCTTCCCGGGTACAGGTTCTATGTAGCACTTCAACACGCTTTTTCTCGTTTCAATTGATATCTTTTTATTGGTCAGTATGTTTTTCATCTTGCAAAAGACTACCTTCGCATGGCAATTCTTGTTTTAATGTCTTCAAGGCATCTCCCATCAGATGTTGTGACTGTGCCGAGATAACTGTATCGATTCACTTGCTTAAGAATATGGCCATCTACTCGTATCACATTTTGGTATTTCCTTCTTCCCAGTGACGACCATAATCTGTGTCTTCTTAACATTCAATTCTAACCATAGTTGTTCACTGTGTGCAACAACCGCATCTACTAAATTTAGCAGGTCCCGTTCATTGTCTGCAATCAAGACTGTATCATCTGCATATCTAATGTTTTTGATGTATGATCAATGATGATTCCTTCCATATCTTCTATATTTCTGAAAATATTTTCACTGTACAGGGAAAAAAGATCTGGAGACTTTACACATCCATGTCTCACACCTCTTTTAATAGGCTGATATTGACCTACTTCGTTATCAATTCTGATGGCAGCTTGTTGTTTCCAATATATGTTTTTTACAAGTCTAAGGTCTTTTCCATCAATTTGTAGATCTTCAAGCATCCTTATCATGTCGACATGTCTCACTTTATCGAAAGCCTTTGTGTAGTCAATAAAGCAAAGGTACAGATCTTTGTTTACTTCCAAAGAACGTTCAATTGCTGTTCTCAGTATATACACAACATTTACTGTGCCCTTTCCTTCTACAAACCCACATTGTTCTTCTCATATTTCAAGTTGTATTTTCTTCCTAACTCTTTGCATGATAATTCTCAGCAGAATCTTCGTGATGTGGCTCATTATACTAATTGTTCGATGTTGATCGCATTCCAAGGCTCCTGATTTCTTCGGGATGCAATAAATATAGAATTAAATAATTCAGGAGGTATATCTCGAGTATCGTATATTGCGTTCAGCAGTCTGGTGACTTGGTCTATTCCATATTCTTCTAAGGCATTGATAATTTCTGTTAGAATGTTATCTGTACCCGGGGTCTTGCCAGTTTTCATATGGTTAAGAGCATTCTAAACTTCCATCTTCAAAATTGATGGTACTTCATTGTTATTCCGATGATCATATTGTTCTTCTCTTGTATCATCACAAAGTCTTTCACATAATCTGACCACGCATGGAAAATCTGATCTTTTTCTGTTATGATTTTGCCACCTTTGGCTTTTAGGCAACCCGTTGATGTATTTATTCTTTGGTTAGTGATGTCATTAATTCTTGTGTGCATTAATTTGGTATTCCGAGTGAAATGGGAAGGTCGACGTGCGACAATGGCAGAGTTTGTTCGATATGGATGAAAGGCATATCATCTACTGTGGGGACTTCAATGCAGAGGCAGTCAATGGGGGAATTGCATCACCAATAGACATGGAGAAGATCTGGAGGACGCCCTGGCATCTGCTGCCTTAATCTGTCTGAATGATGGGAAGGTCACTAGAATAGCCACTCGACCAGGTGACTCTGACAGCGTCATTGACTTGGCTCTTGTGTCGCCCAAATAGCACCAAGGTGCCGGTGGGGCACACTGGGATACCACGATAGTGATCACTACCCTTGTGTCATCCTGATCAAGAAAGACGGGGCCATGAGTCAAAGAAACAAGACAAATGCCTTCCCGTACAACACTGGTCAAGACGCCATAAGCAAGATCAGAAGAAGAAAACTAACTTCCTCCCGCAGGAGACAAGAAAGATGGTTGCAGCCACCATGGTGGAATGGAGAGGTCGAGAAGGCATGGCTGGGAAAGAGGCAGGATGTCAAAGACTAGCAAAAGGCCAGAAAGGCTAACATGCCACAGGTTGAGTTGGCGAACCTGAAGACTGAGGTCGACAGGACGACGACTTTATTCAAATCCTGCGCCAAACAGGCCAAGGCCGAGAAATGGGACGAGTTCTGCAGGAAGGTGTGCTCCGAGCGATCTCTTACGACATTCTGGCGCCTCCACAAGAGCATGAACGGTGCTGCACAACGAAGGGGTATTCCAGACTTTCAAGGCACAGACCTCGCATGGAAAAAGTCGGATGCGGTTAAAGGTAAGGCCCTTCTTGCACGCTACATAGAACAGACTGACCAGAAAGACGAGCCCGCCAGACAGAGGACCACAACGACACTCTCTCAGTTGTGCGAGGGGGTCGGGACAGACGAAGAATGGACAATCACAGCTGAGATATTGCGTGCGATGCTCAAGAAATCACCTAACACCGCCCCAGGCCCTGACGGCATCCGATATGGTGACCTACTGGTGATATCAGATGATGACATGGAAGAACTGGCCAGAGAATTCAACACCAGTATCCAGAGGGGTCAGGTCAAAGAAGAATGACTACACAGCTACTTGTTGCCGCTGCCAAAACCGAACAAAGACCATTCCAAGATAAGCGGCTACAGAATCATTACGATGCAGAATACTGTTGGCAAGCTACTGGAGAAAATTGTAGCACACAGACTTGCTTGGGACTTGGAACAGCTCGGCTGCTTCCCTCGCACACTTGGAGGATACAGACGCAACAAAGAGACATGGCTGAATGCGGCTGTCTTTGCTCAAGATGTTTACGAAGGATTTCAGATCAGAGAAGAGACATGTGCGGCCGCCATAGACTTAGAGGACGCATATAACAGAGTATCTTTCGAGCACTTGATGCAAATCCTCCTCAGACTGAAAGTGCACCCTCACCTTGTACGATGGATAGCTGCAGTTCTGCTCCAAAGGAAGGTGGTGCTAAGATGCGGGAGTTGGTCTTCTGAGCCGATAACGATATGTCCAGGATTGCCGCAGGGTTCACCACTGTCACCAGTACTATTCAACGTGTATACGGTGCCGATCACTGAACAACAGTTGGACTGGAGGGGTAGGACTCTATCATTCGTTGACGACATCCTCGTGTATCGACAGGGTCGAGATAGACAGGCGGTTGCCAATGATATGCAGGGCGAACTAGATCGAAATTCCTCATGGTGTGCTGATGCCGATGCCCTTGTCAACCCTGCAAAGGTGACGGTTACATGGTTCTCACTAAACAACCATATTGTGAAAACAGATCTGCCGGCAGTAAGAATGGATGGGAGCAGTTTGAGTAGAACCCAGTCAATGACATATCTTGGCGTGAGGCTTGATCGTAGCCTGTCCTTCCAACAGGGAGAAGAGGTTTGTCAGCAATGAGAGTCATGGTGACTGCCAATATCGAGCAAAGACTGCTAATACCTCTGTTCCAAGGACTTGTGCTTTCACGCATCGAGTATGCCCTGGCCATCCTCACTGTCAGCCCTACACAGACTGAAAAGGTACAAAACGAAGCCATGCGCGAGAGACACCAGCTGTGTAGCAATGAGATACCTCCTTGACTTCCCGACAATGGAACACAGGATCAAGATCTGGAGAGCTCGTGCATACTTCTTCTTCTTTCGTTCGCCTAAAATATGTTTATAACTGCAATGTTGTCTCTTGTATGAATCTAACAGTCTTTTTTAGTTCATTCAGCGGTCCATAGAGTTTATCTTCCACTGTTGTCTCTCTAGGCCAGAAGGTTCGCCTGGATATGTTGTAGTTTGGGCAATCCTGGAGTATGTGCTCTGCTGTCTGCGACGCCAAATCACATGTGCACATGGCTGAGTCACCAATCTTGAATTTTGTATACATGTGGTTGCGTAATCTATTGTGTCCTGTTCTGAGGCGCAGAAGAATGACCTGTTCTGTTCTGTCCATATCGTGGTAGTCGTCTTGAGTAAGGTTTGGTGGCCTTCTGACTGATTTGATCATTCTTTTCTTTTGGTGGTATGTAATAGGCACATCTGGTTGTTCTTCTTGTGCTCCTTCCTTAGCCAATCGATCAGCTCTGTCGTTTCCGGGGATTCCACAGTGGGATGGTATCCACTGTATGGTGATCTTACGATGACTGCTAAGTTCAGAAAGCAGTGTCCTCAGAACTGGCAATTTCCCAGACAGGAGCGCCTCTATTACGGATTTTGCATCTGTAAATATCACCACAGGTTGTGTACCATGGCTGGTATTTTGTAATTTCTCTGTGGCTATCTTGATTGCCTCAATTTCAGCATCATAATTATGGCAGTACTTTCCTGTTGGAATTCTGGCCGTGTCTCTAGTATTATTTGGGTATTCTATATACATGCATACGTGCATACTTAAAAATAATTGCAGATGAGAAGCACCCTCTGCATGACGCTATATATTTAGAGAAAAGGGTGACAGGCTAAAGAGGGGCAAATCATGGATGGGTCGGGCGGAAGATGTCGTCAGACAGATCTGCAGTCTTACCAGTATCAACCCCGGCAAGGAATGGGTGCCGGTGCCTCCAGCTTTTAAGTGCACTTTCTCCTGCATTATCACACTCGACAGACGGTGCTGAGAGCAGAACCCTGCCGCTGTCAATGCAGAGGTTAACGCGCTCATCTATGAACACTCAGATAGGCCCGAAGTGCTCATCTATACAGATGGATCTGTTGTAAAGCAGCAGAGAAGTGGGTGGGCTTTTACAGCCCGTTCAGCGGGCCGAACCGTTCAAGAATCCAGTGGTGCCCACTCTATGACCACGAGCAGCATGACGATGGCGGTGATGACAGTTACACAGGCTTTCATATGGCTGGAATCACAGCATTATACCAACGTGTGTGTACTAAGTGATTCAATGAGCATGATTCAGAAGGTCGAAGCTGGATCTGTACGTAGACAGTGGACTGAATCGCTGCGGAAGTCTGTTGTCCGTAAAGTCACCTTCATCTTCGTCCCGGGACATGCGGGAGTCGAGGAAAATGAACGAGCTGACAAACTGGCTGGCTCTGCACCCCCTATAGATGGCCAGCCCATGGATCGTGCCGATGTTATTAACGTCCTCAAAGATATGGCGAGAACAGAGGACTTTGACGTCAGTGATTCCACATCGCTGTCCAGGATGAAAGACCTGGGAGTAAGAATCGGCACAGCCAGACGCGAGAGGTACATCGGGAAAACAAAGCGCCTCGTCAACCAACACAGAACTGGCACTATTAGCCACCGGACGCTGATGCATATGCTGGGGGGAGGATCTGAGCACCTATGGACATGTCCGGAGTGCAATGAAGATACCCCAACTGATAACTGATAACTGATCCGAGTGGTGTGTTGGTTTTAATTTCCTTGCATCCCCCTTTCTTGAATTATGACTGTGTGTGTGTGTGTGTTTGTGTGTGTGTGTGTGAGTGTATGTATATATTATATATATATATATATATATATATATATATATATATATATATATATGTATATATAATATATATATATATATATATATATATATATATATATTGAAATATTTTGGACATGCCAAAAGACACGATTATATGGGAATGATAATTATGGAAGGAGGCGTAATGGGGAAGAGGAAACGTGGAAAAACACAGCCTAGATGAGTGCAGGATGTGGTATATAATTGACAGAAGAGAACATCAGCTGGTCATCTGGATTATGAAAGAGAGAAGTTTCGAAACCCTGTTTTGTGGGCGGTGATATACAAAGGGATTGATAAATAAATAGAGATATAGAGATAGATACATATAAAACTAACCATAAAAGGTTAAAGAGAGAGAGAGAGAGAGAGAGAGAGAGAGAGAGAGAGAGAGAGAGAGAGAGAGAGAGAGCAAGAGAGAGAGAGAGAGAGCAGGAGAGAAAGAGAGAGAAAGAGCCAGAGAGAGAGAGAGAGAAACAGAAAGAGGGACAGGAAGAGAGAAAGTTAGAGAGACATTGTGAATATTCCAACCCATTTTGTTCTGGTGCTAATGTGCTGCCACAAGTTATCTTCCCTGCCTTAATGTCACATCCGTCGATGCTCAAGATGAAAACCAGAATCACAAAACGGCGAAACAAAACAAATTACTGAAGATCTACTGTACTAATTACCCATCTGGTTTATTTCAGAGAATTTAGTAGTAAATAAAGAAAGCCCAAACGAAGACCCTGAGACTATAAACAGCCTGTTTGGAAAATGCTATAAATGCGCATTAAGACAGCTAGCCGCTTGAATTAGCGCCATCACGTGAACCGGAAATTACATCACGATACACAGGCAGATAACCCTGCACGAATAACAAGGCAATAAATTTGATAATTTCTTTCTATTTTGTATTTTAAAATATTGCGCGGGATTAATTATTTTTTACAGCTTTGAAAACAATTTTATATAAATTTGCTCTTTGCACGACAGAATTCTAAATGTTTGTAATTGTTTTTAGATGTATTTAAAAAAAAATCTGAATTCAATTTGATTTTTGAATCTCTTTTATTTTCATTTTGGCCATGTGACAGCCTGTTCTGAAAAAAACTATTTGTCCTATTTCCAGTTCAGACAGCGGAAAAATGTATGTAGGTGTATGGGGCAGTATGGCAAAGGAGAAACAGAAGACAGGGGGACAGAATAAAAGTGAACTAATGATTGAAGAAGCATACGAGCGAACTAACATTATTTTGAGAAGGTGTTGACTGTGCCTGGCCCTGCAGCCAGCAGGGTTAGGATCGTCTGGCCTCTCCAAGGAGGGGTGAAAATTGCTAAAGCTACGGAGTTCGTTCTCTGTGCGACGCTTCGGCAGGAAAGAGACCGAGCCACATAGGATAAAACCCGGTGCGATGAAATTTAAAAGCTGATTTACAATTGCACTACGTGTGTTGATTTCTTTGTCAACTCCTCTTTCTGAAGCGAAAATTGACTATACATGTTTAAATTCTCTGGTTTGATTTATTTCCGTGTTCTTTATTTTTATTGACATGGTTTCTGACTGTCTGCCTGTCTCCATTGTCTCTGTCTTGTCAATGCTTATTTTCATATTATATTTCTCACACTTGGAATTGAGTTCATTTAGATGTTTCCGAAGGCTCTCTTCATCTTTCGCTATTAACACATGCAGTGTGAATTATAAGTATTCAGCATTTTGTGCGCTACCGTCTAGCATGGGAGTGCATGCATCTCTAAAGAACTCGATCTCCGATGTTCTGGCTAGTTCTATTTGTGACATTCCCCCATGTAATTGCTTCAGTCCGTCCAGCTTGGTCGGTCACTACTTCTTCTGCAGCTCATCTTCTCAGTTGTCTTGACGATTTCCAATATATTTCTTCTCTTGACATGGTAAAGTAATGGAGATTGTTGTATTCTGTAGTTGTATATAACGTTCTGCTTCCATTAGCCTTGTCCAGGCACTCGTTGTTGTAGATGAGTTTCCGTGGCTAAGGAGTCAAGCCGTTTGTCTCGCGTTCCGAAGGTTACGGCTTCGATTCCTTTTACGTTTTTAGGTTCACGAGTGAATTTTTCTCGGAGACTCCTGGGGGTCGTCGCTGGAGCTACGGAGTTCATGCTTTGTGCTAAGTGGCCCTGCGGAAAGAGACCGATCCATATGGGATATAACCCGGCGCAATGAAGTCGATCCTCTCAACTGTTAATAATTTTTAAAGACTTCGTTGTTGCAGATCTGTTTCGTTTTCGTCTACAGTGAGAAGAATACTAATCTGAAGCCTCGTTTACCGCACCCATGATAATATCAACACATATCCATATCATCTACTTTAACGCGCCCGCTATCAGCCAGAGATATGTGATGATTCCTTAATGCATTTCTTAAACATGCGAATCGTTACAACTCAGACCAGACAAAACATGTGATGGGAGGTGGCTTGACAAGATTTGAACAATAATCGGCATAGCAAATGTTGCCTGTTGTAAACTGGAACACATTTCAACCAATAAAAAGATGCCAATTGCAACGAAAAAAACGGGTTTTAAAGTGTTACATACAACTTTTGTATGGATGTGAAACGTGGACAATGAGCATTTTTTTTTTAAAATTCGCATATCCTTTACAGGACATCGCTGTCAACAGCAGCATCTGTCAGCTGTCTGTTGATCTCTTGGCAAGATTACGCTCAGTAGTTTGCCATTGCTTTCTGAGCGGCCGGCTCAGTATCCCGCAAGTCACGAGCGGGGGTCGAACCGCCTCAGCTCTCGCTCCGCTACGAGACTCTGCGTGATAAACGGGATTACAGAGAGAAAGTGTTGTATCCCCTCAGCCAGAGAGACCGGCGGACAATGAGCATACAAGATGAAAAACATTAAATGGCTATGGAAATGTTATTTCTGAGAAAAATGCAAAGAATACCATGGGCAGACAGAAAAACCAATGAGTAAGTTCTACAAGAAGCAAATGAAAACAGTAAACTGATTAGAGAAAATGTTGTCAGCAAATTATGAGTAGAGATAAACTACATAATTTAGTGACAACTGGCAAGATTGAGAGGGAAAAGAACAAGAGGAAGGCAGATAAGTAAGTATCTCGATGGCTTTACTACATGTCATAGTCGAGACAAAAACGCGAGAACTGATCCACGACTGGTGATCGTGTGAGATGGCGAAACGACCGCGAACGCTAATAGGCTGGCACATGATGATGGTTGCAGTTCAGTATTAATGTTTCTTGATCCTTGTTTCTTGATAGTTAGTTAGTTAGTCGAAAGATCATCCTCATTGCAATCGAACCATTCAGTCCATAAATGCTCGGATACCCTTTGCGAGCACATATATAAAAAAATTATATAGATTTTCGTCTACAGTCATTTACAAGCCACAGTTTCATCCCAATTCTGAATGTCTATCATGAATTTCGTTTGAAGAAGTAAAGTGTGCTCCACTTTCTCATTACAGCTTGAAAGTTTCGTTTTGTCAACACTCATGGTTAGGCAGACATGTCGGTTATAGATTTACATGTGCAATATGAGTTAGGTCACCGGAAGGACAAGTTATCTGTTCTTTCCACTAGATGTCCCAGGCAGTTGTCATAGTACCCTACTCTGTCAAACTTGTGTGTCTGTGTATGTGATCTGCAACGATATACCGTTATCATTTACAGCGGTTTATATTAAGATGACACAGCAGTGTGAAGAAATTCGTTCAGGTCTCAGGCCATTCTTATGGATGTGGGTTTTAACCCCATTTCTAACAACTAAGGATTTCAAAACAATATTTTCCCGTAGCGAGTTAGAAGACGCAAACTATAGATTGCACAATTTCTTGCCTGGCTATTTCGCTTCCGGAGGGAGAGAGTGGGGGTGGGAGGTCTAGTGGCGGAGTGGTTAAGCTGTTTACCTCACACTCCGAAGGTCGAGGGTTCTTTGCCCTGACCCCGTCGTCCCTTACACGAGTGTAATTTACTCCGGGACTCTGAGTTCTTTGCTGGAGCTACGGAGTGATAACTTTATGCAGCACTATCGGCAGGCTGAAAGAGTCTGAGCCGTATGGGATAAGGTCGGTGTCAATGAAGTCGAAAACATTTGAATAAATCTCGATGCGGAACAAACACATGGCCACCGAGCCGGCAGCGTATATCCACTACGCTACCGCGGTTCCTTTATCACGATGCAAATATTTCAATAGAAAACTTCTGGAACGAACGAACAAACGAACGAACGAACGAACTAACTAACGAACGAACGAACGAACAAACGAACGAACGAACGAACGAGCTTTATATTAAAAGGGCCACAAAGTGCCCATAAAACCTTGACTGTCTACGTCTAATTCCTCTAATCAGTTACGGTTTCCATTTATTTCTTATACGATTTGCTCATTGGTTTTTCTGCTTGTCCATGGTATTATTCGCATTTCCCTCAGAAACCACATTTCCCTCAGAAACCACATTTCACCCAGAAACCACATTTCCACAGCCATTAGATGTTTTAAATTTTATCTGCTCATTGTCACATCCATAAAAAAAATACAGGTTTTATGCAGCACTTCAACACTTTTTCTCTCGTTGCAATTGACATCTTTTTATTTATCAGTATGTTTTCCATCTGACAAAAGACAAACCAATCCCACACTGGGAATGATTAATTAAAAGTACAAGACTAAAAGTTAAGTCACTTATTGAAAAAATGGACACATACTGACAGAACATAAGTTAGCTGTTGTCCTTTGCAGGATGTTTCAGTCAACCCCATGATTTAGTGGATGTTTACGATTTACTGTGTAATGTTTACTGCAGTAGGTGCATAACAAAGATTAAGAGTAGAATAGGGCAAGCAAAAGCTGCATTTCAGAAAATGTAAAGTATCTTATGCAATAAGTCACTATCACTGAATGTAATAAGGAGAGAGTGCTGAAGTGCTCTATTGAGCACGTTTTAGCTGCATGGTAGTGAATCTTGGAATGTAAATGAATAAATTAGGAAGAGCTTAGAGGCAACAGAGATGTGGTTCCTGAGACGAATGTTACGAATTCCCTGGACTGCCAAAGTAAATAACATCGACTGCCTGAAAGAGGCTAATGAAACTAGAACATTATATACAACAATAAGAAAGAGACAAACAGCTTTTTTGGCCATGTGATGAGAAGAAAGGCATTGGAGAATACTGTGACGACTGGAAAGATCGTGGAGAAGAGAGGCAGATGCAGACCAAGAGAAATGATGCTGAATGGATTGAGACAGTGGCATAGAGGAATATCAGCAGCAATATTGATCCAGAACACCAAAGACCACGATATGTGGAGAGACATAAACGCCTACGCCAGCTGGCATGACCATTGATGATAATGATGAGTGTGCTATTGTTGTCTGAGCCGCCGAAGCCTCATACCATCGATCATCTTCCAAATTGCCTGTAGCTGATTTTGAACCATCGAGTTCGAACCATCGAAAAAAGAGGCAAGTGACATATTTCAGCCACGTTAAAAGACATCAGTTATCAGTTATCAGTTGGGGTATCTTCATTGCACTCCGGAAGGTCCATAGGTGCTCAGATCCTCCCCCCAGCATATGCATCAGTGTCCGCTGGCTAATAGTGCCAGTTCTGTGTTGGTTGACGAGGCACCTCGTTTTCCCGATGTACCTCTCGCGTCTGGCTGTGTCGATTCTTACTCCCAAATCTTTCATCCTGAACAGCGATGTGGATTCACTGACGCTAGAGTCCTCTGTTCTCTCCATATATTTAAGGACGTTAAAAGACATAACACTCTTATAAAAACCATACTGGAGGGTTAGGCTAAAGGCAAGCGCGCAAGGGGTAGACAACGAAACAAGTTGGAAGATAACATCAAGAGATGGACGAAGAGAAATGGCAGTCTGAGATAATATACACTCAAGGCGAGCGAAGGACAGTATTGGAGATCCATTGCAGCCAATTTTCATTGTGGAGATGGCACCTGATTGATTGATTCAACATTTAATATGACCAAAGTGTATGTATCCTAGACGATGATGTTATTTTTGAATCAGTGTTCTCGCATATTAAGATCGTGTAAAAGTGTTTGCCTGGATCCACGGAGAGTGTCAGGTCTTAATCAGCTTTGACTGAGCTACCTACCGTGTGACAATAGACGGCACTAGCTGATTTCTGTTAGCGCCAAATTTTATCTTGGTCAGATATTACTGAACTACCGTATGACAGTAGACAGTACTACCTGCTTTCTGTTAGCACCGAATGTTGGTGCACCGGGGAATTGTGAAAATGCCTCTCACAAATCCCTTAGTCACAGATACCCACATACATAGATAGAGTTAATCAGCTACAGTTATGTCAGCGTTGCTGAATGGTTCTGCGCTCTTACTTTTCTCACTTTTAAACTTCCGGTGTGCTGATGCCAAGGTAGCTGTTTCAACCCTGCACCGGACAGGTGGGATAAGATTTTGACTTGGGGACGTAATTACAAGTACCTCAGAAGTCGGGGTGGGTTCGCCTGATGGTCAGGGACACTGGTAACAGGGAAAGCTCATCCACATGCAAAAATCAGTCCTTTGCTACAAGAAGGAGCGTGTATGGACTACGCTTGAGTTCAAAGTGAGAGAGCACCCAAAAACAAAACAAAAAATTCCAAATGAGCTTGGAGTAATGTATTGGACGTCTAACCTTATCTGACAGGGGCGGAATATTCCCAGATTTCGTCAATACGATCCATATGTTAAAAATAACTTGGCAGCTGAAATCGAAAATAGCTGGCCCCAATGGCTTGGTGCCTATACTAAATGAAAACCCTACCCACAGAAGAATATTCATAACATGTTTATTTCTAGTATAAATAAATGCAGTTCAAAAACTTCAGCGCCACGGAATTCGTGCACAGAGCTGAGATTCTGCTTGTGTAATCTAACGGAGGAAATGTGGCACGTGTGGAGATGATAGTGTGCTGTAACAGTGATCCAACACACACACACACGCGCGCGCGCGCACACACACACACACTAACACACACTCACGCACACACACACACACTAACACACACACTCGCGCACACACACACACGCCCGCGAACACACAGGTAACACAGTCTTATAGTACACATTGAAACATAGCGTTAACAAGCAACTAGACCGCTCTCATTGCACCGGGTCATATCCCATATCACTCGTTCCCTTTGTGTATTATATGTATGGATGTACATATGAAAGTATGTGGGTGTTTACATTTATATGTGTGTATTTGTGTATGTATCTATTTGTCTGTGTGTATGAGCTGAAAGAAATAATATGCAATATATATCCCAATTCACCATACAATACAATACAATACAATACAAGACAACACACCACAATACAACACAACACAACATCCATACCACAACACAACATCCATACCACAACACACCACAACACAACACAACATACCTCGACACATCACACTCTACTACAACATAACACAACATAATACAACACAACACTGTACAATACAACTTACGGTAAAGTCTGTCTATTTTACTTGCCCGAATTCCAACGTCTTCCCACGCGCAATAACATCGGACTCTTTGTTTGTCAACGTCTTTAGACGCGGAGTAATATCTCGCCCTTTTCCTAACCCCTTTTACCACTTTCTAATCAGCCATGCCATGACTTTATCTAAAATTTACAATTCTGCTCTTTCAAATTGCCCTTCCTGTAAGTAATTTTACTTGTTTCAGCAGACACTTGATTACCTGTCTGTTTATGACATTCCTTGAATCTCTTAAATAATTTCATGTGCATGGATGTTACTTCCTGTGCCGCGATTCAAATAATGTATGAACAATTCTAGAACAAAGATTACTTTCAATTAGGCTTTTTGATTTCATAGAATAAATTCATATATTTCTCCCGGAAGAGTACAAAACTGTAGGAAGTGGAACACAAGGGGAAGTACTCTTATTTGTATCAAGAACCGTAATACACGCGGTAGAAGGGTTAACGGTGGTCTTGCAGAGAATAAATAATCAATTTATTCTAGAGAACAATAGTCGGTAGTGTAAACAAATTGACTGCATAATTTGTGAATACAACAGCGCGACTGTTATAGAGATGTGTGTTTAAGTGATTTGATTGAGTGGCAGCTGAATGAAGCTGTCTGGTCAGTGACAACGAAAGGTTACATTGAGAAGAAGGAAATGGAATTAATAAAACAGTGATGTGGCATGCCAGTAAAGACCTGGGGAGTATTGAATTAGTCCTGCATTTGTTGGGGATTGCGCTGTGAACGTGGGATTATATTGTTGGTATTGATGTTTTCAGAACTGTGGTATCAATTGTGTGAGGTGCGATGTGCAATTAAAAATATCCATTGCACAAAGGAGAAATCACAATGACATCCTTCTGTACGCATCCGTATAATCCTTTGAAATCAAAAAGATCGACTTCATTGCAATGGTTTTTATCCCATAGTCCTCCATCCTCATCTTCAACAGCGAACGAAGAGTCCCACTTCTTCTTCTTCTTCTTCTTCTTCTTCTTCTTCTTCTTCTTCTGCTTCTGCGTTCATCCGGAGTGTTTATTTTTCCAAACGTAATTGCGTTGTGCCCGGTTATGCGGCCGTAGACCTACACATCCGACTTCAGCGACTTCAGCGAGATGACAAACGCAGGCCTCGAAGTCAGACGGCACTTATAACATTATCAGCTTAGATCTCTATCAACGTAGGTCAGCATGGCAGAATGTATTAAGACTGGTGGACTTAAACATCCGGCGTGCTGATGCTGAGGCAAGGGCTTCAACCCCTCCACCGGACAGATAGACCAAAATATTGACCTATCGTCCTTGACATGCGGACGTAATTTACAAGTACCTCTGAAGTCTGAGCCGGTTCGCCTGATGCCGAGGGATACTGTTAATAGGGAAAGGTAATTCCCACGCAAAATTCAGTACAGCACTACTAGGAAGTAGTGTGTTTGGACTACGGTTGAGTTCAAAGCGAGAGAGCGGAAAAAAAATCCCTATCAACTACGTTAGCGCGATAGAATACCAGTAGCGTGTGTACTTCTTGCAGCAACGTACGGCAGTGAAACATGGACATTTAACACTCTTCACCGGCACCTTACCGTGTTGACAGACGATAGATTGTTACATTGTGCTTCTAACTGTGCTTCAAACACCTACAACCCATGGTGGTAGCGAATGTTATACCTTTCCATAGCAAAAAGCCTGGGTTGAAATGTTGAGACCATGTGTTGCCCATGCAACATGATCCCTCTCTCTGCCTGTCTAGTTTACTCCAGAGGAAAGGTAATACCAATACGTCTAAAACTAGATAAGCCGCAGAAGAAAAGCCATAATCTAACTGTCCCCCTGTAGCAGCTACGAACCAAGATCAGCTGCCGACCAAGGCGTAGGGCCTCATCTGCCCTGCCAATACATTAATTTTAGGCTGCATTTCCTGGCACCAGGTTACGGCGTCTACCCTACCAAATGCGCACCTCCGCCCGAAGCCGTTGGTATAATGTGGGGTATCAGGTTTGGTGAGCGCAGCCTAACATTCGGCACTAACAGAAAGCAAGTAGCACTGTATACAGTCATACGGTAGCTCAGTCATATCTGACTAAACCTGACACCACACATTGAACGCATCAGCCGAAAAACAGAAATGCTCCTTGGAATAAGTGATACAGAACGGCAGTAGAAATTCTGTGGACGACACGAGGAAGAAACAGATATACTCAGCAAGAAATCAATTCTGTAAATGATTGGTTATTACGACAAATAACACTGAGGCAATTGAAATATTTTGGACATGCCAAAAGACACGATTGTATGGGAATGATAATTATAGAAGGAGGCGTAATAGGGAAAAGGAAACGTGGAAAAACACAGCCTGATGAGTGCAGGATGTGGTATATAATTGACAGAAGAGAACATCAGCTGGTCATCTGGTTTATAAAAGAGAGAAGTTTCGAAACCCTGTTTTTTGGGCGGTATTCTTCTCGAGACAAGCCACTGGATGATGATAGGAATCAGATAGGGAGTCACCGTGGCCGAGTGGATAACCACCCGCCTCTCGCTCCGAAGGTTGTGCATCGATGCCGGATTACGTCGTTCGGTCCACGGGGGAAATTTTTTTTCGGAGATATCAAATATTTAGCATTGATAGAAACAAATGAAAGAAGTCGAGATTAAAGAACACATGGCTACAGGAAAATGGTCAGCTACACTGGAACAATTTTATCAGTGTTTATGTCACTAATGAATTCACAATTTCGAGAATACACATCTTGTCTATCACATCATACGGATGATAATCATCGGAAGAAGAAAATTAGAAAAATAATACAGAAGTCTATAGGAGCATTAATAACACTATAGTCTGTTTACTTTTGTCTGTCCCAATATAAAATAATTCCATATCTCAGTAACCAACTGAGGGAAAATGATGAGATTTAGTATATAACCTTATCATTGTGTTCACCCAACAAATGTTTTTTTTTGTTCTGGAGATTGTACAGCAGATTTCAAAGTTTGTTTATATGCGGTATATAATTTATCGGTCAGAGATTACGTCCACATTTTTAAATCTATTACACCTTCACCCAGACACATCCGAGCTTTTTAAAAATTTTCTCGTGGTTTACGTACCGCGCGCAGTTAAATGGGTGTGTTCAGAGGTGTCGTCAATGTGGGTTCTTTCATGAAACGTGATTATATAAATAAATATAAAACTAAATCTTACCATTAATATAATATTAATAGCTGATCTTTGAATGTCTGAATATTGTTCAATGGGATTGAATGTGAAATTTTGTACACTTCAAAGCATCGCTATGAAGTTGTACACATAATTTTGTCAAGAAGCTGATCGCAGGAAACTGTTCCTTACTGTTACAAATCCCGAAAAAGAACAGTGCATGCATGGAGTTTGAGTAAACGGTCATTTCGTCGATGGGTGCAAGAATCTGGAATGAAACCAACATGCGATAAGCAAGCGGTAGGTGGAAAGGCAATTGTAGACAGCTTTGACAAGGGTGTCATACGGCGAGCTATTATACAAATGCTGGATGCCAAAGAAACAGTGGCTGTAAGAAAACTTAGGATTTGGTTGAGAAAGAACAATAACATAGAGCTATCCAAAACAACTTTGTGGAAAATTATAAGGACATTAGGCTTCACTTTTTAGAAAGTACAAGGGAGGTATAAATATCCTTTGCGAGCAACCGCATTTAGGAGCCATGAGAAGCAGATACCTACGAGAAATAAGGGAAATGCGCAAAGAAAATTATGACATAGTGTATTTGGATGAGACTTGGATCAATGAGCACCACACACGTGAAAAGGATTGGCAATCAGTGATAAAGCGAAATGTGCCCAGTAGTAAAGGACAGCGTTTGGTCATAGCCTATAGTACTCATAATGGCTTATTACAGACTACTGGACTCGTGTTCGTATCAAAGCATACAGACAATAGGGATTATCATAATGAGATGAATGGTATTGTATTTAGAGATTGGCTCGAGAATACAGTACTTCCATCCATTGATAGACCGCCTTGTCTAATCATGGACAATGCATCATATCACATTGTTGTTGCCCAAGAAGACAAAATGCCTACGGCATCGAGCACAAAGGAAGCAATAAAGATATGGCTCCGAAGGGAAAATATACCATTTCCAGAAACATATTTCAAGCTACAGTTCTTGTCCCTTGCATAACAGGCGCAAAAAAGCAAGAAATATCAAATCGACAAGTTGATAAAAGAGCATGGCAATAGGTGCTTGAGACTTCCACCGTACCATTCTCATTTAAACCCTATAGAACTTGTGTGGGCTAAATTTAAAGGACAGGTTGCAGCTGGCAATTCTACATTCAAATTGTCTGGCGTCAGGATAGTAACCCAGTCCGCGCTATTAAATATTGATAAAAGTTACTGGAAAAAATGTGAGGACCATGTGTTGAAAGGGGAAGAGGACAATTGGAGAAAGGATGGATTGAATTTTATGCAACCGAGAGCAGTCATCAACCTACATGAATCGTTCGACACAGATTAAGGTATGGGCAGATCGCAGAACTTTATATACGTGCACACGTACTGGGATATTTTGCTCCAACTATTCAGACGAATTGCAGGACCTAAACATAACAGCATCAGCACAATGTCAATGGCAACAGTTTGTATTCCACAGTGATGAATTTTCAGTTCCGCAAGCCTCCAGCTGGGTATTGAAACACACACACACACACACACACACACACACACACACACACACACACACACACACACACACACACACACACACACACACACACACACACACACACACACACACACATTAAGCGCATTGAAATCCAACAGAAGAGTAATATTGCGGTGGAAAGTGACATATTGTGGCATAACAAGAAACGTGAGAGCAAACACGTTGTCAAATTAGGGGACAACACACGTGCATACGAATCAATCTATAAACTTCAATGAAAAGAGTACCAACATCTTGGTCGTTAAGAAGAAAGCCCACTACAGAGACACTGACAACTATTTTCATAGTGCAAAATAGGTAATCATGTTCCGTCTCTGAACGGTAAACAACAGAGTAGACAATCTTTCACGAAGATTCAAAGCGGGTCTGTCACCCATGTGTACGTGTGAACAAACTACATAGACAGCTGAACTGATCCTTAAAAATTGACACATGATGACTAAAATGCGGTATCATTTCCGGTCACTCCATACGCACATTAACGCACAGCTATTTGGAAGCTTTCACGAACTCAATATAAAAATGCATCCTAGTAGCACGACCTCTTGTGTACACATTATTAACCAGCAGCTGAAGAAACAAGAAGGAATTGAAAAAAAAAATAAGGTAAGAAATATATTCCGTCTTTTTTTTGGGTTGCATATACTTTACAGGACATCGCTGTCAACACCAGCATCTTTCAGCTGTATGTTGATTTCTTGGCAAGATTACGCTCAGTAGTTTGCTATTGCTTTCTGAGCGGCCGGCTCACATACCTCGTAAGTTACCGATGCGATTCGAACCACTGCTGATTCTCACCGTCATCACGTTACCGACGAGAGTATACGAGATTACGGAGAAAAGTCATAACCTCTAAGCCAATATCCCGTCTACTTTCCATTAAATTTTCACATTATTTACCCAATGCCTCTGTAAATTCTCTGTCTTTACTAATATTACACATTGCACCCCTCTCGGGAGTTTCCGTGGTGAAGTAGTCAAGCCGTCTGACTCGGGCTCTGAAGGTTGTATGTTCGATTCCGGGCCACGTCCTTCATTTCACGAGTGCATTTTTTTCGGAAATTCCCGAGGGTCGTCGCTGGACCTACGGAGTTCGTGCTTTGTGCGACGCTTTCCGCGCTGCGGAAAGAGACTGAGCCATATTGGATAAAAACCCGGTGCAATGCAGTCGACCCTGTCGACATTTAAGTGTTTTTTTTTATTGCACCCACTCCAATACGAATCTGGCTACGCCTTGTACTTGTGTCGTTACCCGAAATGACGTGCTTTACCTAAAATTAGTTTGTTAGCGTGAATTCACTACATTTTCGCCAAAACATCAAAACATTGTCGCCGATTTCGATGATTTAAGTTGCCTTTGGACCTATCAAAGACATATTCTTTGGGTGGGGTTAATTATTAGACGGCAGGGCACCTTTCCTAATGATGCAAGAGACAGTTGTCATAAACCTTGATCGTGAATCAAGGCATTCATTTCTGAACAGACTATAGAACAGTTTTGGGAGTCGAAAAAAGTTAAACTTAGCATACAACTTAGAATATTCATTTCCAACGTTAAATGGGTAGTATTGTATGGATTAGAAAAATAGAGACCAACGTAATCAATTATGATAAAATACAAACATTCTCTAGTTAGTGTCTCCGAAACATAGAAGGAATAAAATGGTATGACAGAAACATAAATTTAGAGCTCATAGAGAGAACAAGAGAAATACCTGTGTCGAGCTCATGGAGAGAACTAACAAAATACAAGTGCGGAGCTCATGGAGAGAACTAGACAAATACCAGTGTGTGGAGCTCATGGAGAGAACTAGACAAATACCAGTGTGTGGAGCTCATGGAGAGAACTAGACAAATACCAGTGTGTGGTGCTCATGGAGAGAACTAGACAAATACCAGTGTGTGGTGCTCATGGAGAGAACTAGACAAATACCAGTGTGTGGAGCTCATGGAGAGAACTATAATAATACCAGTGTGTGGTGCTCATGGATAGAACTATAATAATACCAGTGTGTGGTGCTCATGGAGAGAACTAGACAAATACCAGTGTGTGGTGCTCGTGGAGAGAACAAGACAAATACCAGTGTGTGGAGCTCATGGAGAGAACTAACAAAATACAAGTGTGGAGTTCATGGAGAGAACTAGACAAATACCAGTGTGTGGAGCTCATGGAGAGAACTAGACAAATACCAGTGTGTGGTGCTCATGGAGAGAACTAGACAAATACCTGTGTGTGGTGCTCATGGAGAGAACTAAAATAATATCAGTGTGTGGTGCTCATGGAGAGAACTAGACAAATAACAGTGTGTGGAGCTTATGGAGAGAATTAAAATAATAGCAGTATATTGTGCTCATGGAGAGAACTAGACAAATACCAGTGTGTGAAGCTTATGGAGAGAACTAAAATAATATCAGTGTGTGGTGCTCATGGAGAGAACTAGACAAATACCAGTGTGTGGTGCTCATGGAAAGAACTAAAATAATAACAGTGTGTGGTGCTCATGGAGAGAACTAGACAAATACCACTGTGTGGAACTGATGGAGAGAACTAAAATAATACCAGTGTGAAGCTCATGGAGAGAATTAAAATAATACCAGTGTGTGGAGCTCATGGACAGAACTAAAATAATACCAGTGTGTGGTGCTCATGGAGAGAACTAAAATAATACCAGTGTGTGGAGCTCATGGAGAGAACTAAAATAATACCAGTGTGTGGAGCTCATGGAGAGAACTAAAATAATACCAGTGTGTGGAGCTTATGGAAAGAACTAGACAAATACCAGTGTGTGGTGATCATGGAGAGAACTAGACAAATAACAGTGTGTGGAGCTCATGGAGAGAACTAAAATAATACCAGTGTGTGGAGCTCATGGAGAGAACTAGACAAATACCAGTGTGTGGAGCTCATGGAGAGAACTAAAATAATACTAGTGTGTGGTGCTCATGGAGAAAACTAGACAAATACCAGTGTGTGGAGCTCATGGTCAGAACTAAAATAATACCAGTGTGTGGTGCTCATGGAGAGAACTAAAATAATATCAGTGTGTGGTGCTCATGGAGAGAACTAGACAAATACCAGTGTGTGGAGCTCATGGAGAGAACTATAATAATACCAGTGTGTGGTGCTCATGGATAGAACTATAATAATACCAGTGTGTGGTGCTCATGGAGAGAACTAGACAAATACCAGTGTATGGTGCTCGTGGAGAGAACTAGACAAATACCAGTGTGTGGAGCTCATGGAGAGAACTAACAAAATACAAGTGTGGAGCTCATGGAGAGAACTAGACAAATACCAGTGTGTGGAGCTCATGGAGAGAACTAGACAAATACCAGTGTGTGGTGCTCATGGAAAGAACTAGACAAATACCTGTGTGTGGTGCTCATGGAGAGAACTAAAATAATATCAGTGTGTGGTGCTCATGGAGAGAACTAGACAAATAACAGTGTGTGGAGCTTATGGAGAGAACTAAAATAATATCAGTGTATGGTGCTCATGGAGAGAACTAGACAAATACCAGTGACTAAAATAATATCAGTGTGTGGTGCTCATGGAGAGAAACTAGACAAATACCAGCGTGTGGTGCTCATGGAAAGAACTAAAATAATAACAGTGTGTGGTGCTCATGGAGAGAACTAGACAAATACCACTGTGTGGAACTGATGGAGAGAACTAAAATAATACCAGTGTGAAGCTCATGGAGAGATTTAAAATAATACCAGTGTGTGGAGCTCATGGACAGAACTAAAACAATACCAGTGTGTGGTGCTCATGGAGAGAACTAAAATAATACCAGTGTGTGGAGCTCATGGAGAGAACTAAAATAATACCAGTGTGTGGAGCTCATGGAGAGAACTAAAATAATACCAGTGTGTGGAGCTCATGGAGAGAACTAAAATAATACCAGTGTGTGGAGCTCATGGAGAGAACTAAAATAATACCAGTGTGTGGAGCTCATGGAGAGAACTAGACAAATACCAGTGTGTGGTGTTCATGGAGAGAACTAGACAAATAACAGTGTGTGGAGCTCATGGAGAGAACTAAAATAATACCAGTGTGTGGAGCTCATGGAGAGAACTAGACAAATACCAGTGTGTGGAGCTCATGGTCAGAACTAGACAAATACCAGTGTGTGGTGCTCGTGGAGAGAACTAGACAAATACCAGTGTGTGGAGCTCATGGAGAGAACTAGACAAACACCAGTGTGTGGTGCTCATGGAGAGAACTAGACAAATACCTGTGTGTGGTGCTCATGGAGAGAACTAAAATAATATCAGTGTGTGGTGCTCATGGAGAGAACTAGACAAATACCAGTGTGTGGTGCTCATGGAGAGAACTAGACAAATACCAGTGTGTGGTGCTCATGGAGAGAACTAGACAAATACCAGTGTGTGGAGCTCATGGAGAGAACTATAATAATACCAGTGTGTGGTGCTCATGGATAGAACTATAATAATACCAGTGTGTGGTGCTCATGGAGAGAACTAGACAAATACCAGTGTGTGGTGCTCGTGGAGAGAACAAGACAAATACCATGTGGTGGAGCTCATGGAGAGAACTAACAAAATACAAGTGTGGAGTTCATGGAGAGAACTAGACAAATACCAGTGTGTGGAGCTCATGGAGAGAACTAGACAAATACCAGTGTGTGGTGCTCATGGAGAGAACTAGACAAATACCTGTGTGTGGTGCTCATGGAGAGAACTAAAATAATATCAGTGTGTGGTGCTCATGGAGAGAACTAGACAAATAACAGTGTGTGGAGCTTATGGAGAGAATTAAAATAATAGCAGTATGTTGTGCTCATGGAGAGAACTAGACAAATACCAGTGTGTGAAGCTTATGGAGAGAACTAAAATAATATCAGTGTGTGGTGCTCATGGAGAGAACTAGACAAATACCAGTGTGTGGTGCTCATGGAAAGAACTAAAATCAATAACAGTGTGTGGTGCTCATGGGAGAGAACTAGACAAATACCACTGTGTGGAACTGATGGAGAGAACTAAAAATAATACCAGTGTGAAGCTCATGGAGAGAATTAAAATAATACCAGTGTGTGGAGCTCATGGACAGAACTAAAAATAATACCAGTGTGTGGTGCTCATGGAGAGAACTAAAATAATACCAGTGTGTGGAGCTCATGGAGAGAACTAAAATAATTCCAGTGTGTGGAGGCTCATGGAGAGAACCTAAAATAATACCAGTGTGTGGAGCTTATGGAAAGAACTAGACAAATACCAGTGTGTGGTGATCATGGAGAGAACTAGACAAATAACAGTGTGTGGAGCTCATGGAGAGAACTAAAATAATACCAGTGTGTGGAGCTCATGGAGAGAACTAGACAAATACCAGTGTGTGGAGCTCATGGAGAGAACTAAAATAATACTAGTGTGTGGTGCTCATGGAGAAAACTAGACAAATACCAGTGTGTGGAGCTCATGGTCAGAACTAAAATAATACCAGTGTGTGGTGCTCATGGAGAGAACTAAAATAATATCAGTGTGTGGTGCTCATGGAGAGAACTAGACAAATACCAGTGTGTGGAGCTCATGGAGAGAACTATAATAATACCAGTGTGTGGTGCTCATGGATAGAACTATAATAATACCAGTGTGTGGTGCTCATGGAGAGAACTAGACAAATACCAGTGTATGGTGCTCGTGAGAGAACTAGACAAATACCAGTGTGTGGAGCTCATGGAGAGAACTAACAAAATACAAGTGTGGAGCTCATGGAGAGAACTAGACAAATACCATTGTGTGGAGCTCATGGAGAGAACTAGACAAATACCAGTGTGTGGTGCTCATGGAAAGAACTAGGACAAATACCTGTGTGTGGTGCTCATGGAGAGAACTAAAATAATATCAGTGTGTGGTGCTCATGGAGAGAACTAGACAAATAACAGTGTGTGGAGCTTATGGAGAGAACTAAAATAATATCAGTGTATGGTGCTCATGGAGAGAACTAGACAAATACCAGTGACTAAAATAATATCAGTGTGTGGTGCTCATGGAGAGAACTAGACAAATACCAGCGTGTGGTGCTCATGGAAAGAACTAAAATAATAACAGTGTGTGGTGCTCATGGAGAGAACTAGACAAATACCACTGTGTGGAACTGATGGAGAGAACTAAAATAATACCAGTGTGAAGCTCATGGAGAGATTTAAAATAATACCAGTGTGTGGAGCTCATGGACAGAACTAAAACAATACCAGTGTGTGGTGCTCATGGAGAGAACTAAAATAATACCAGTGTGTGGAGCTCATGGAGAGAACTAAAATAATACCAGTGTGTGGAGCTCATGGAGAGAACTAAAATAATACCAGTGTGTGGAGCTCATGGAGAGAACTAAAATAATACCAGTGTGTGGAGCTCATGGAGAGAACTAAAATAATACCAGTGTGTGGAGCTCATGAGAGAGAACTAGACAAATACCAGTGTGTGGTGCTCATGAGAGAACTAGACAAATAACAGTGTGTGGAGCTCATGAGAGAACTAAAATAATACCAGTGTGTGGAGCTCATGGAGAGAACTAGACAAATACAGTGTGTGGAGCTCATGTCAGAACTAGACAAATACCAGTGTGTGGTGCTCGTGGAGAGAACTGAGACAAATACCAGTGTGTGGAGCTCATGGAGAGAACTAGACAAACACCAGTGTGTGGCTCATGGAGAGAACTAGACAAATACCTGTGTGTGGTGCTCATGGAGAGAACTAAATAATATCAGTGTGTGTGCTCATGGAGAGAACTAGACAAATACCAGTGTGTGGTGCTCATGGAGAGAACTAGACAAATAACAGTGTGTGGAGCTTATGGAGAGAATTAAAATAATATCAGTATGTTGTGCTCATGGAGAGAACTAGACAAATACCAGTGTGTTGAGCTTATGGAGAGAACTAAAATAATATCAGTGTGTGGTGCTCATGGAGAGAACTAGACAAATACAAGTGACTAAAATAATATCAGTGTGTGGTGCTCATGGAGAGAACTAGACAAATACCAGTGTGTGGTGCTCATGGAAAGAACTAAAATAATAACAGTGTATGGTGCTCATGGAGAGAACTAGACAAATACCACTGTGTGGAACTGATGGAGAGAACTAAAATAATACCAGTGTGAAGCTCATGGAGAGAACTAAAATAATACCAGTGTGTGGAGCTCATGGAGAGAACTAAAATAATACCAGTGTGTGGTGCTCATGGAGGGAACTATAATAATACCCAGTGTGTGGAGCTCATGGAGAGAACTAAAATAATACCAGTGTGTGGAGCTCATGGAGAGAACTAAAATAATACAAGTGTGTGGAGCTCATAGAGAGAACTATACAAATACCAGTGTGTGGTGCTCATGGAGAGAACTAGACAAATAACAGTGTGTGGAGCTCATGGAGAGAACTAAAATAATACCAGTGTGTGGAGCTCATGGAGAGAACTAAAATAATACCAGTGTGAAGCTCATGGAGAGAACTAAAATAATACCAGTGTGTGGAACTGATGGAGAGAACTAAAATAATACCAGTATGTGGAACTCATGGAGAGAACTAAAATAATTTCAGTGTGTGGAACTCATGGAGAGAACTAGACAAATACCAGTGTGTGGAACTCATGGAGAGAACTAAACAAATACCAGTGTGGAGCTCATGGAAAGAATTAAACAAATGCCAGTGTGCGGAGCTCATGGTGAGAACTAGACAAATACCTGTGTGGAGCTCATTGAGAGAACTAGACACATACCAGTGTGTGGAGCTCATGGAGAGAACTAAAAAATTCCAATGTGGAACTCATGGAGAGAACTACTCAAATACCAGTGTAGAACTCATGGAGAGAACTTGATAAATACCAGCGTTGAGCTCATGGAGAGAACTAGACACATACCAGTGACCCAATAAATGAAGAAAATATACCCTGGTTGGGACAAACATTAAGAATACATGAGAATAGTCGCACTAGACAGGCCTTTCCCTGGAACCAACAGGGTAATAGCAATAGAGGAAGACTTAAACCACACAGAGAAGAAAAGCAGAAACAGAAATGAGTAATACGGATAAGACATGAACTGAGTTGCATGGCATAGTTACATAGGGCGGCTTGGAGTGAGCTGATTGATGCCCTATGTTCCAATGGGGGATAACAAGAGAAAGAAGGAGAATACAGTCGTTCGATTCGATTCTGTCGTTACGTATATTCCGTTCAACCCCAAGGAGAAGTTATAGTTATGGTCCATCATCGGCTCAAAATGATAGTCTTGTGACTGAGTCAACCGCAAAAGCAGCTGCCCATGGTTTTATGGTTTTACCCTCAAAGGCTTATTAATCCGACGGTGATTGTTGTCCAAATGAGGCAATGGCTCTAGAAGACAGTCTATGATTTTGAACTTTAATGGAATAACTTGTAAAGGGTTCTTTTTAGTATATGGTGCTAGCCTGATATTTCTATTGACCAATAAGCAATCTATGAATAAACTGGTCAGTATCACGCCCGTCGAGTTTATCTCCCGGGATATTTATTGGACCCAGGCTGGACTAACGTAGGATCCCACATAAGTTTTATAAATATCCGCCTCTAAGGGTATTCGAACATATGCCCACCGGACCGACATGCAGACGTGCTGGCCACTGCGATATAGCGGCTGTAAGGTGAACTGCCACAATTCCAGTGATCCTATATAGGAACCTGGCCGACTTGAGGACGATAGTTTGTTACATTGTGCTTCACAAAGGCATAATAACTACAACCCGTGGCGGTAGACGACCTCTCCATAGCATAAAGCCTGGGCTGTATTGTAGAGACCATGTGTTGCCCATGTAGCATGATCCTTCTCTCGACCTGCCTTTCTCCAGAGGAAAGTTAACACCATACATCTGGAACATGGCAAGCTGTAGAAGCTGCCGGATTAACAAAGCAATGATGTAACTGTCGGCTTTTGGAGCTTCTATCCTAGACCAGTTGCCAACCAAGGCTTAGGGCCTGGTCTCTCCTGCCATGACATTTAGTCTTTAGGTTGCGTTTCCTCTCACCAGGATAATGCTTGTACCCTTCCAGTTGCGCTCCTCCGCCCAAAGCGTTGGCACAATGCGGGGTATTGGGTTTGGTGAGCGCCGCCAACATTCGGCGCCTAACAGAAAACAGGTAGCACCATTTACTGTCATACAGTAGCTCAGTCAAAACTGATTAAGACCTGACACTCCCCGTGAATCCAGACAAACAGAAAATTACTAACACTTGACAATATCTGAATATGCAAGACCACTGATTCAAAAATAACATCATCGACTAGGAGACATACACTTTGGTCATATTAAATGTTCAATCAGTCAATCGGGTATCGTCTCCTCAATGAATTGGATCTCCAATACTGTCTGTCACTCGCCGTAATTATAAATTCTCTCAGACTGCCATTGCTGTTCGTCCATCACTTGCTGTTATCTTCCCATTTGTATCGTTGTCTCCTCTTTCTCTCTTGCCTTCAGCCTTTCTCTCCAGTATGGGTTTTATAAGAGTGTTATCTGTTTAAACGTGGCTGAAATATTTCACTTGCCTCTTTTCTATTTCTTTCATTAACTATATGTTAATTCCCAGTTTTTCTAGAAGTTACGTATTTGAAAGGTTTGCTCACGCAATACGACATAGTCTTTGGTATATCCACATCTATAGAGCCTCTATTCGACTGTTTAACAGCTTGTTAAATGTCCAGGCCTCGAGGCCGTGCAGTAGCGTTGAATATGTTTGTCCATCAAGAATGATGATGACCATTTATTTCATCCAGTGCGGTTGAAAGTATGGAGCCGTGAGTTCTAAGATGGCTGATAAGGCCTATTTGTGGCTCGAAATGTTCTTTGACAATGTGGGCAAAGAATGCTTGACGTTCCAGGAGGAGGTTCTCCTGCAGTGGTTTTTCTGTCCAGCCTTTTCTTCACAGCTCTTGCAGTCCTGGTTGCTTCACAAGTGACTGCACCCTTGCGAAATGATGCACGCAACGAATTTCGGTCTTTGGCAGCAGTCTCCCAGGTGTCAAGATGAATTCCAAAAGCTTTCAGTGAGATTTTTAGAATGTCTTTAAAGCGTTTCCTCTGGTCGCCTTGGGAGCGTTTACCACAACGCAGCTCGCCGTAACAAAATGGTTAGGGAGCCTATGATCTGACATGCGAGTTAAGTGACCAGCCCAGGGAATCTGATTCTTCATTAGTAAGTGTGGATACTGGGCATGGACGCTCTTTCTAGAACTTCAGTGTCTGGGATCTTGTCTTGCCATTTAATATTCAATGGCATCCTAAGGCAGACTGTGTGGAAGTGGTTTAATTTCCTAGCGTGTCCCTGATAAACAGTCCAGGTTTCACAAGCATATAGCAGTGTGGATAATACAACTGCTTTGTAGACTTTTAGCTTTGTTTGCAGGCTTATTCCAGTTCTGTCCCATACATTCTTGTACAGTTTGCCAGAGGCCGCGCTGGCCTTGGAGATTCTTGCATTCACTTCGTCATCATTTATGGCAGCTTGTGACACAGTGCTGCCAAGATAGGTAGATTTGTCCACAACACTTAGTCTATGACCATTTACCTTGATATTCGGCACGATGTGATTATTCCCTGGAGCAGGCTGGTACATAACTACAGTCTTCTCCAAGTTGATATTGAGCCCAAAGTTGGCACAGGCATATGAGAATGCTGAAACATTGTGTTGCATGTCTGCCTCTGAGTTGGCATATAGAGCGCAATCATCAGCAAACAGGAGCTCTCTGACGGTGTCGCTGCTAGTTTTCGTTTTAGTTTTCAGCCTTCAGAGATTGAACAACTTTCCATCAATGCGGTAGTCGACGTCTGTTCCAATGCCATAGTTCTCGAAGACATTCGTCAGCACAGCTGAAAACATGAGGCTGAACTGTGTTGGTGTCAGGACACATCCTTGCTTCACGCCATTCGTGACAGGAAAGGGCTCAGACAGTTCACCATTTTTCTGTACTCTTGTCTACATACCATCATGAAATGGCAGCACTATGTGGACAAACATTCATGGACAGTCATATTTCACCATAATCTTCCCACAGTCCCTTCTCTGCTGACTGTATCAAAAGCCTTGGTAAGGTCAATGAAAGTGGAGAAAATTTCGGAGTTCTGTTCTTGACATTTCTCTTGCAGCGAAAATTATGTCAACAGTTCCTCGTTCTTTTCCGAAGCCACATTGACTCTCAGGTGAATAACTTGATCGAGATCGACCGTGAGGCGATTGAGAAGAATTCTGGCGAGTAGCTTCCCAGCTTTGAATATACATACCGTTTGACAAATATCAAGATTGGTGACTCAGCCATGTGCACATGCGGTTTGGCGTCGCAGACAGCAGAGCACATACTCCAGGACTGCCCAGACTACAACATATCCAGGCATACCTTCTGGCCTAGAGAGACAACAGTGGAAGATAAACTCTATGGACCGTTGAGTGAACTAAAAAAGACTGTTAGATTCATACAAGAGACAACATTGCAGTTATAGATATATTTCAAGCGAACGAAGAAGAAGAAGAAGAAGAAGAAGAAGAAGAAGAAGAAGAAGAAGAAGAAGAAGAAGAAGAAGAAGAAGAAGAAGAAGAAGAAGAAGAAGAAGAAGCAGAAGCAGAAGAAGAAGAAGAAGCAGAAGCAGAAGAAGAAGAAGAAGAAGAAGAAGAAGAAGAAGAAGAAGAAGAAGAAGAAGAAGAAGAAGAAGAAGAAGAAGACAATTATCATTTTTAATAAGAAAATAATACTAATAGAATGGACAAGAATAAATAATATAATGATTGTAAACATGTGGTTTAAACTATATAGGAGATGGAGTTACACATGAAAAAGCCCTGATTTGAAAATATTCATCTACGAGGGTAAGTTACTAAGTAAGTCACAAATGACTGTAGAAAAATAAATAGCTATGATAACAACTTGAAAACAGTTTTTTTTTAAAAATACATACATTGTCACTTTATTTCTCAACATAATTTCAACCAGCATTGATGCATTTATCCCATCGTTTTCTCAGTCCTCCCAAACCGGCTGCATAGAACTGCGTGCTCTGTTTTCTAAAGCACGGATTCACTTAACATTGAACTTCGACGTCACTCGCGAAATGTCTCCCGCCAAGGTGGGTTTTCTGTGGACTTAGCTCCTAGCGATTTCCGGTAAAGCGGTGCATAGCTAGGTTGGTAAAGTTAAGAGGGCGAGTCAATAAGTAAGTCACACAGTTCTGTGGGATGACAGGTAAATGAAAACATATAACGCAGTTCTATGCGGCCGGCTTGGGAGGACTGGTAAAACGATGGGATAAGTGCATCAATGTTGGTGGAAATTATGTTGAGAAATAAAGGGACAGTGTATGTATAAAAATAGACTGGTTTCAAGTTGTTATCATTGTTAGTTATTTGTCTACAGCCATTTGTGACTTATTTATTCACTTACCCTTGTAAATAATCTACATATTAATAACATATTTAGAAATATGTTAATGAATATAAAGGCATTGCTGATTGCAAAAGTAATCACGTGCTATTGTGTCGGTAAATGAAATTAATAATTAAGAGAGGGGGAAAAGGAATGTTGGGAACACAAGACGCGATGAAAGTATTCTAACTACAGTGTGAATGTGAGAAACAATACGGTGCAATAACTAAGATCATCGTCATCATCATCTTCCACTTTCAAACGTCGGGCGGAGAAATAGTTTGCGTTCCAACGCCCGATGAGTGGCACTGGAACGTGTCATTCCGTGTGATTGTAGAATGTCTTTGATGCCGTCATTCCATTTTCTTCTAAGATACAAAGTATAAATGAACAACTGGAATTACCAAGGGGTTTCGTTCATTAAACTGTGAAAGTGATATTACAAGAGGGAAGACAAAAAAGCTGAAAAACATTGATGAATAAAGAAATCTTAAAGTTTATGGACGAAAGGTAGCAAAGCAAAAACAACAAAGATTAATTGGAAACTATAAATAAACAAATGAGATAAATGCACAGAGGCAAAAGATAATTAGTTGAACAAGGAGTACAACAATACTAAATTACATATTATTAAAGATTTAAAAAAAATATGCGGAAATAAAGTTGTGGTATGACAGGAAGAAAAATAAGAGTGAACGCATGACGTTTGAAAAAAAAAAGAAAGGGTATTTTGGGAAGAAGTGCTATGATAAAGAAATAGAATAAAGAGCACAGCAAACAGAATAATGCACTTATAATGTTTTCTTTGTTTACAGCCTTTCCCTCTTTTTGAACTTATGCGTACGCCATATACGTGCGACTACTTCTAGTGCACTAGACTGATTTTTGCTTGTGCACTTCCTTTCCCTATTACCAGTGTCCTTCTCCATCAGGTGAGCCCACTCCGACTTCAGAGGTAGTTATAATTTACGTAATTCTCATGACTCTAGTGATAGAGTGAGATATCGAAATATGACGTGAGAATGACGAAACAAGACCGCCCACGTTTACTGCCATGAAACATGATGATGATGATGATGATGGTGATGATGATGATGATGATGATGATGATGATGATAAGTTACGTCCCAATGTCAAGGACGTATGCAATAACTCACTGTCCTTGAAAATTAGAAAACGAATTCTTGCTTATTACATAGAACCAGTTTTAACATACGGCTGCGAGTTCTGGACAATTAATAAACGGGCGAAAAAATCCATGGAAGCCTTGGAGATATGGTTTTATAGAAGAATGATGACAAACAATTGGACAGCCAAAGTGAGTAATCAAGACGTTTTAATGTAAGCTCAGTCGCAAAGACAACTTATCATCAACATAAGAAAGAGGCAGTCATCATTTTTTTTGGCCACGTCATGAGAAGACAAAAACTGGAACATGTTGTGATAACCGGAAAGGTCTGCGGAAAGAGAGATAGAGGAAGGCAGCGTGAGAAGTTTATTGACAGTTTTGTGTCATGGCAAGGACGGAGCCAACACACAAATTGATCCATGACGATGGAAATGGTAATTTGTGGAGAGGCATGATGACCAGCGCCAGCCGGCAAGACACTTGATGATGATGATGAAGTCAAAGACGAGACGTCAACATTTGAGTCCGACTGTCCATTACTTCGGCATCAGCACACCGAATGTTTAAGAACCCTGACATTTCGTCTATTCTAAAAGAATATGTCACTTATGTTATCAAACATATGCAGACAGGAAATCAACTGGGCCAGATGGAATCACAATAGAAGAATGAAAAGTACTGGGAGAATCCGTAATGGTGATGATGATATCTAGTGATATGCTGAAATATGTTTTAATAATCTA
Source organism: Cepaea nemoralis (assembly GCA_014155875.1). NCBI lineage: Eukaryota > Metazoa > Mollusca > Gastropoda > Stylommatophora > Helicidae > Cepaea > Cepaea nemoralis. Next base: position 303,824 of record JACEFZ010022721.1, read on the forward strand.
TCTCATCTCATCTTGTTCCTCTTGTACCTAGCAATGTCGAGGTGAAGCATAAATAGCGGGATAGTGCCCGTTTATGGGCTTCACATATCGAGATTCCTATAGACTCGGTTCCTCCCTCTGTCCATCGTTTCTGGTTCCATTTGTATGTACATCATTGCTTATTGTGGCATACTGTTAGTTGGTAACCTAGTTTTGTGGCCAAACCATTTAACTTATTGTTTTCTCATGAAATGTAGCGCTGCTATAACCCCCAATTCAGTCATGATTTCATCATTTTTAATTTTCTCTCTTCCTGATACATTGAGTATTCGTCTGAGGAATCTGATTTTCTATTGTTTTAATGTTTCTTTTCTATTTTTCTGTCAGTGTCCATGTTTGGCATTGGTAGCATAGAGTTGGTAGGTAATTGTGTTGTAGAGTGCTTTTTTTAGTATCTACTGATGTACGAGTATGTTTTCCCTTTGGTACTGGTGCCATTTGTCTGTATTGCATCTATTTTCGATGTCGTCTTCTGATTTACCATTTGACGATATTTTACTTCCTAAGTACTTGAAGCTCTTTACTTGTTTCAGAGGGTGTTTTTTAGACAAATTTTTTTTTTTTTCTTCTTTGGTTATAGTTATTACTTCTGTTTTACTGATGCTAATTTTCATGTTATGTTCCTTACACATTATGTATGTGAACTTGTAATTCTGCTTCGGAGTTTGCTATTAGTGTTTCAGCGTCCACAAATATGAGTTATTTAATTATGTATTTTGCCTTTGGTTCTTCTTCTGTGTTCTATTCTTCATGCAGTATGTTGCTGTCTCTGTTTGGCTGGTTTTATTTTTTTTTTTTCTGTCTAATCTGTCACGAAACCAAAGAGGGCCTCAGACGGTTCAACACACTCCCTACTTTATCTAAACCTCTGTTGTGTCTTTACCATACCTGTATGCATGTGTGGGGAGTTCTACTCTATGACGATCTGGGACGCTTCCCTTGGTTCTCGAGGGAGTTTTATATCGGGGCCTAGTGAACTTCAATAGTCCCGAGAAATAGAACTCAACTGTCTGAATGTGCGTAGATACGTTTGTATTAAAAGTCGTACATTCGGACATACTTCGGGAATCGTGAGCTGCCCTCACTTCGGGTAACAACCTTAGAGGCTTTCAGACGGTTCAACACACTCCCTACTTTATCTAAACCTCTGTTGTGTCTTTACCATACCTGTATGCATGTGTGGGGAGTTCTACTCTATGACGATCTGGGACGCTTCCCTTGGTTCTCGAGGGAGTTTTATATCGGGGCCTAGTGAACTTCAATAGTCCCGAGAAATAGAACTCAACTGTCTGAATGTGCGTAGATACGTTTGTATTAAAAGTCGTACATTCGGACATACTTCGGGTAACAACCTTAGAGGCTTTCAGACGGTTCAACACACTCCCTACTTATCTAAACCTCTGTTGGGTCTTTACCATACCTGTATGCATGTGTGGGGAGTTATTACTCTATGACGATCAGGACGCTTCCCTTGGTTCTCGAGGGAGTTTTATATCGGGGCCTAGTGAACTTCAATAGTCCCGAGAAATAGAACTCAACTGTCTGAATGTGCCTAGATACGTTTTGTATTAAAAGTCGTACATCGGACATACTTCGGGAAATCGTGAGCTGCCCTCACTTCGGGTCACAACCTTAGAGGCTTTCGGCGGGTTCCGTCATTGAATATTACATTAGTGGTCTGATACGAAGTTTAGCTTCTGGGATCTATAAATGGGGACAATTCTTTGAAGGGAGACAGAAGATACAGTATAGCCCGAACCTATTATAGCAAAAAACTCTAAGGCCATTTGTTACAGTAGGCTATGAACAAGAAAAAAAGGGAGGGGAGCCTGGAGGGGGGGGGGGGGGGGCATGATACAACATAGTCATACTCCGGATCTTATGATGAACTGTTCTGGGTGTCCTCCGTTTATTCTTACCGTGCATTCACTGCTGTTGTATAAGCTTCTACATAAGTTTGTTAGATGTGCACTACCTCCATGTCGATACGGATATCTCAAACTTGTTTCTGTATATTCTATCAAATGTATTTTATTGATCGACAAAGGCTAAGTAGAGGGTTTCATGAAATTCGATCCATCTGTACTGATAGCTCTACCAAAATGTCCACCTACTTTCGTAAATGGAATTTAATGGCTCCTCTTATACATCATCTTGATGATCTGGACTGCTTACAACCACTCTTGTTCACACATGAAATCAGATGCAGGATAAACTAAACATACTGGATGGGAAGTCACAACAATTAGGTTGAAAATGTATCATCATCATGTGGTCATACTGAATTAGCGGTGGGAAGATCATGTTCGCCATCTCCCACGATCAATAAATCTACGGATCCGCTCAGTATCCACATTCTACTAATGAGGAATTAGATTCGCTGGGCTGGTCACTTGACTCGCATGCCAGATCACAAACTCTCTAAAGCGAATTTTTTTTTTACGGCAAGCTTTTTAACGTCAAGCATTCTTTGCCACATTGTCAAAGAACATTTGGAGCCAAAAAAAAAAACAAAGTGCGCATTACCAACCATCTGAGAACTCACGGATCCATACTTTCATCCCCACTGGATGAAATGAATGGTTTATCATCATTCTTGATGGTCAACACCCATACCATCATCATCATCATCATCATCATCATCATCATCATCATCATCATCATCATCATCATCATCATTAATCATCATCATCATGCATCATAAAATCCATGCAATGCCGATAAACGTGGGCGGTCATGTTTCGCCATCTCACGCGATCACCAGAACCATGAAACAACTCAGTTTTCATGTCTCAACGCTACAACGTGGCCAAGCCATCCAGGTATTTACTTATCTGCCTTCGCCGTGTTCTTTTCCCCTCCCTCAATATTGCCAATTGTCACCATGTTTCTAGTTTATTTCTTCTCATAGCAAGGCCAAAAAATTTGACTGGCTACGTTTATTTCCTCTAATTTCTCTAATCAGTTTACGGTTTTAAATTTGCTTCTTCAGACTGATCATTGGATTTACTGTCTAGTCCCCCGGTATTCTTTGCATGTTCCTCAGATACCACATTCTCTACGGCCATTAGAATGTCCGATGGATAAAAGCGCACGCCTCTTAAATTTCCGGTCGCTGATGACGATCTCCTCCCAAAAACACTGTTGACTACAGCACGACAACTCATTGTGAAGCGCTGTAAACATGAGAGAACGAACAGAAAAAGAAGAAGTAGGTAATTCATTGAGGAATTTTTCATAGTTTGTTTCTTGTCGTGTAATATGATCCACATATGTTGCCAGTGTAAGTATCAAATATGAATGTGTGATCTAAGAAACAAAACTTTAAACTAACCAGAGTCTGTTATCTATCACCATCAGTATATGTGCAAGAGGTTCGCTATCATTACACCGGGTTTTATCCCATATGAAGTTACGGCTGCAACAGGATATAGCATGGCAAATAAAAACAGTTATATGTGTTTTACTGCGAAAAAGAGATGATAATGGGGTCACTGAGAATGG
>JACEFZ010022722.1:0-15628 GCA_014155875.1 Cepaea nemoralis
GGATCAGGAAAAAATTTGGGGTTAAAATAAAAAATCCAGGTTTTAAAACAAAGGATGGAATCATGGCAAGTGATTAATAAAAATTTTTTCAGTTTAATTTAAAAAAAGTTTTTTCTGATCATGGCATGAGTTAATAACATCAGTATATACAGATCTGATCATGGCATGAGTTAATAACATCAGTTTATACAGATCTGATCATGGCATGAGTTAATAATATCAGTTTATACAGATCTGATCATGGCATGAGTTAATAACATCAGTTTATACAGATCTGATCATGGCATGAGTTAATAACATCAGTTTATACAGATCTGATTATGGCATGAGTTAATAACATCAGTTTATACAGATCTGATCATGGCATGAGTTAATAACATCAGTTTATACAGATCTGATCAGGGCATGAGTTAATAACATCAGTTTATACAGATCTGATCAGGGCATGAGTTAATAACAAGCGGGGTCTACATGAGGAGACCGTGTGAAGTGACCTACCACATACAAGCGTGGAAAGGGTGAAGGAGGTTTTGTACTGGACAAAACGTCACCTCAAGTCAGTTGGGTTTTGAGCTACTGTCGGGTTGCGACAAAGTTCTTAACTTCGTAGCCTAGCCAACACCTGAGCCACTACATCTGTGGTTAGGTTATGTGATTATTATTGTGAAGTCATTGTGGACTCTAGGCATCGTTTGTGGCGTAAATAGTTGTATATGTTATTCAACGCCTAGAGTCACAAACAGATGTGAATTTGAACTGTGTTCGGTTGATTCATTGAGTTGCGTTGTGTTGACTTCAGTAAGTAGCTGTCGTCACTTTTACAGTGCTGGCGCCCATAGAACATTCTTAATACACGCAGAAACATACATGTGTACGAGCGCCGCCATGAGAACTTTCAACCATAATATTATACAGAACCGAGCGCCTGTACTGAGCGTGATTGATTCAACGAGCCGAGAAAGCTCATGGCGTAACACTCAAGACGGCGGGCAGCATCAATAATACAGCTCGCGTTGGATCAAACTGGACAGAAATTCCGGGGAAATAAAAGAATACCCTAGAAAGAAAATAGTACATGAAGAACAGTTATATAAACGAGTTTATTATGTGTAAAGAACTGTCGTAAGAAACTCAGTAATAGTCTGGCTGACAGACATACCGAAATACAACAAAGTGAGCGATGATTGAAATTTGCGAATTTTAAATGGACTATGCTTGCTTGCTTGCTTGTGTTCGTTGGCTTGAGCTCCAACGCGAAGTCCTGTATGTCGGATGAAGGCATCCTGTTGTCCAACATCAGTGTGATGTCATACAGGACTTGAGGTTTGCGTGAGTATCCGTTGTCCCATGTCTGGCTTATTGGTGTGCAGACTGGTGGTTCCTCGCCGTACAGGCAGACACTCTCCGACTTCGGAGGAATCGGCGATCCTACTGACCTTAGCCAGGACCCCGAAGGGACCTGTTGCCCAGAACGCTCGACGAGGACGCGTCAATAGGTCTTGGCCAGTATATAACCCGGCCCTGGTGCCATGGAAACACAAGAACCAGGAAGAATATATATTCAAGTACAACTATCGAAATATGCATTTAAAATCAAGCTGTGAAAATCATATTTCAGCAGACCACGGCAGAGTCCTGAAAGACTGCATGAATGCTCACAATGTCAAAATGAGGTTGAAAACTACTGTGGTAACACAACAGATAAACCCAGAGAAATTGACTATAAAACTTTTGAATTGCTTAACTTCAGCAGGCGATTTGTGATTTTTCATTAATCAAATGTGAAATAGCAAGGTCAACAATTTTGAACTGCAAATATATTAATCAAATTGACAGCAGTACAGTTCACAGTGACCAGAGAAATGAGGTCAACACTGTCCGACTGACGAGAGAAGCTACATCACAACTGATGTCAAAAGGTCACGACATCAGGCTTGTACAGTGTATGGATGAATGGTGTTTACATCAGAGAATACAGGAATTCAACTTGATCGACACAGCACTGGTCAACACATTAACATGCGACTGCGAAATATTGGTCAACACGGGATAACTGTCAGTTATCAGTTATCAGTTATCAGTAGGGGTTTCTTCATTGACTCCGGACATGTCCATAGGTGCTCAGATCCTCCCCCCAGCATATGCATCAGCGTCCGGTGGCTAATAGTGCCAGTTCTGTGTTGGTTGACGAGGCGCTTTGTTTTCCCGATATACCTCTCGCGTCTGGCTTTGCCGATTCTTACTCCCAGGTCTTTCATCCTGGACAGCGATGTGGAATCACTGACGTCAAAGTCCTCTGTTCTCGCCATATCTTTAAGGACGTTAATAACATCGGCACGATCCATGGGCTGGCCATCTACAGGGGGTGCAGAACCAGCCAGTTTGTCAGCTCGTTCATTTCCCTCGACTCCCGCATGTCCCGGGACGAAGATGAAGGTGACTTTACGGACAACAGACTTCCCCAGCGATTCAGTCCACTGTTTACGTGGACAACTGGGATAACTGTCAGTAATGAAGGATTCGATTCCAAATTTCAAAGGACATCGTAAAGAAATTAATTTATATACCATTTATTAATTAATACCAGAACAGTAAGTAGACCACGGACATTTGATAAAATTGTGTATAAGACTATGGACATTTTAATATCAAAATGTAGTGATATAATCGATAAAGATGGACATTATGTAGAAGAAAAAAGAAACAGTACTTATTCAGTGTTACAATGTAAAATATTATGGACATTTTGGTATTTGGCATTTTGAATATTACGGACCTCATATGTGAGCAGTTACAAACTGTGTAATAATATTTAAAGTAATTATTAACAAACTGTCCGAGAAACAGACTTGTGATCATAAGAACACTGTTAACCGCTAGAACACATCCGTGGAGTTAATTTAACGTGTATTACTAATTGTGTATAGTTATAGTGAAATATTATTAGTGTGATGTTTGTACTTAGTCACTATCGTGTATCATATATTACCGTTGCAGTTTTCTTTTTCTTTTCGCACATGTATCCCTCATTCCCATTCAAGGCAGATAGAATACATGCATCAATTCAGCGGTTGACATTATTTCAACGTGTATGTTTACATTTACACGTGTTCAGAATGCAGGAACCCAGGTGCCCCAGGGGGGTCGGTGTGCATCGCTGAAAGTGTGCTCAGGTACCTGGCACTTCTTGTTTCAAGAGGCCCTGTCAAGGTGAGATATCTCCTCATCTACTCTGTCAAATTATAATTACTTTTGCAGTTTCGTGATATTGATCTGTTATGTGACAGCGCTATTAAATATTTTAGGCCTGAGAGAAAGGGGGACAAGCTGACCAATCTGTCCTCCACTTAGCAGGCAAGGTGTGCAGACAAAGAACCGTTGTCCTTAAGAGCTCATTACATTATCAGCGAAGCTGATATCCACTTCACCAACCAGCCTGCATTCTAGAGTATATTTCATGCGATCATTTTCCTGAATAAAAGACTAAAAACTTGACATAAATATTCATGCGGTAGAAGTAAATATCTGGATGATTTGCCAAGGTGGCGTGGTCGAGACAAGAACCCAGATCTGACCCACGACTCTGGTGATCGTGTAAGATGGCGAAACATGACCGCCGAAGCTTGTCGGCATGGTACATGCTGATCTTTGTCATGGATCATACGATATGGTTGAACCCGGCTCCACAAATGGATACTCCCACAATAGAAACCTCACAATTATAAATAACTAGCTGACGACCCGGTCCGGGGTCGCCTAGACCCTGGCGCGGAGCGTCTCATTTAATTCATATAAGTAGTCATTATACATTCAAATACAGTTCTCTAAGCTCACAGAGTACGCGTTCGGACCTGGACCCTCGCAGCTAATTTGAACGTGCTTGAAAATCCCGTACTCGAACGGTTTCCAGTCTTGCTTGCCATAGCTCGCCTGTTTCAGATGAACGTGCTTGGGCAGTGTGTACTCGATTGACTTCCAGTCTTGCTTCCCGTTGCTCGTCTGTTTCTGAAGCTCGTAATGCCTTTTTCTTTCATGCTTGAGGACAAATTGTTGATTTTAAACTAACTAACTATTTCAGTTGGATCCGCGGGAGTGAGAACAACATCTGTAAAAAATTGCACCTTAATCGGATGGACCGTTCGGGAACGCATAAAGGACACACACAAAAACAAAATCTCTCTTTTATATATATAGATGTAAATAAAGTGTCCAAGAATGAAAATTGTGAAGTTAATCAGACAGGATTATAATTAAAGTTAGTCTGTTGTGATGTTCATCTGACGGGAGTTTGGTCCCATTTAGTCAATTGTGATGTTCATGAGAGAGGAGTGTGGTCCCATTTAGTCAATTGTGATGTTCATGAGAGAGGAGTGTGGTCCCATTTATCAATTGCGATGTTCATGAGAGAGGAGTGTGGTCACATATAGTTGCTATGCTGTTTCCCTCTAATATTATGCTCGCCGTCTAGTAAAACAACATTGCAGCTCAACAGCAGCCAGAATAAATATTAACGAAATGAGTTCATCAACGCTGGCGTTCCTCGACAAATATATCTTTATTGGTGGCAATCGTCCGTACAATATAACAACGTCACTGTTGCCATGTTAATGGAGGGCCGGTGAAAGATAATTAATAATCATTTGTACATATTAATGTTAACTGTTGAGTCCGATTCCATCCTTCTACTTTCATCAGTGACGAGTAAATTTCATACGGTCCATCGTTCTGCAAACTACATTACGCCCATGATTCTTAGTGTTACTTACGCCGAGCTATGTGTGTGTTGACGCCATGACCTCTATTTGACAAACGACCGGCAAGTTCTGATGCAGTATGCTTTCCTCAGTTTCTCTGTGTTAAATCTTCATCTTCCGATCGTTCTCTGTAGTGCAGACTATGCCCCTTTTCCTTATCTTCCTAGAGTACTAGATGGCATGTTCGCTATGTCTTTCTGCTTGATATTTGCGTTCATATTTCAGTGTTGTTATTTATCCGAGCGGCTCCATGATCATCCCAAAACCTAACTAACTTTAGTGACGTAGTACGCCGTGACATCATCTAGCAACTTGCGTATTATGCCGCTTCTTGGTTAACTCTTCTTGTTCTGTTTGCCTCAATTTCCGTATCGTATTCTAAATCACTGTCCTTTGCCTCCGACGCTACATGGCAATAGTCAATTGAGATGATCATGACAGAGTACTCTGGTCTCACTTAGTCAATTGTGAGAGAGTACGGTGGTCCCACTTAATCAGTTGTGATGGTTATGAGAGAGTAATGTAGTCCAACTTAGTCAGTTGTGATGTTCACGAGAGAGGAGTGTGGTCCCACTTTGTCAGCTGTGAGAGAGTAATGTGGTCCCACTTAGTCAATTGTGATGTGCATGAGAGAGAAGTGCGGTCCCACTTAGTCAGTTGTGAGACAGTACTTTGGTCCTACATAGATAGTTGTGATATTCACGAGAGGTGTGTGGTTCCACGTAATCAATTGTGATGTTTATGAAAGAGTATTGTGATCACACGTAGTCATTTGTGATGTTTATGAGAGGGTACTCTGGTACCACTTAGTAAATAGTTATGTTCATGAGACAGTGCTGTGGTCACACGTAGTAAACTGTAATATTCATGACAGAGTACTGTGATCCCAAGAAGTCAATTGTGATGTTCTTGAGAGAGGAGTGTGGTCCACTTAGTCAGTTGTGAGAGAGTACTGTAGTCCCACTTAGTCACTTGTGATGTTTGTGAGAGAGTACTGTGTTCACACTTAGTCAATTGTCATGTTCACGAGAGAGGAGTGTGGTCCCATTTAATCAAATCAAATCAAATCAAATCAACTTAGACAATCCCTTCCGTGTGTTGTTCAACACACAATGTAGTCGATTGTTAAAGTTTGCTGAAGCTATAATAATCAACCTTGGTAAGCCGTCCTTGTGCAAGCAGAAAGACATGTTAGTCAGTTTAAAATTACCGTGGTAGACAATCGACATTACTGTGCGAACATGTGTATATTTCAGTTTGAAGGATTTATCTAATTAATTCACGTAAGTTGTGTGATTTCTGCAGTATGTACCTGACAAGATGCAGCGAAATATGCCAGGCAATAAATCGTGCAATCTATTGTTTGTGTCTTCGTTATTCAAATCAACTTTTTTTAAAGGGTCACAAATTGGGCACGCAGGCCTGTCTTACATGCGGTCCTTCCAATCACTCATCTTTTGTTCATCAAGAGCATTATACATTCACATAGGAATAAAAAAAAACATTGTGAAATGAATGTTGTAAACATAAACAAGGCAAATTAACATGTTATGAGTCCCATATCCCACCTACCCACACATCACCCCACCCATACACACCCCCTCCCCACCTACCAACACACACACCCAGGGACACATATACCCCACCAACCGACCCATCCCCCTCCCGAACATCTCCCACTCACACACACACCGCCCTCACCTGTTCCCCCAACTAAACACACTCGCCACCCACACACACATCCTCCACCAACCCACAGATAATAAGCCCACCCACATACACATCCTAACCCACACAACCACCCCCACACACACATCCTCTCCCCACCCACACCTCCAACCACTCATCCCCCAACCACACCTCCATCTACCATTTATTCCCCACCCGCGCACACACATTTCCCACCAACCCACACATCGCACATCCACTCACACAAATCCAAACCATACACACACATCCCCACCAACAGACATCTCCCTACCCACACACACACACACACACACATCGCCCTAACCACCTATACATCTCCAATCCACTCACATACACACACCCCACCACCCACACACTATCCTTCACCCACCCACACATGCCCTAACCCACATCCCCTACCACACACATCCCTCACCCGCACATCGCACACATTCTTTACCACACAATATTCCAAACCCACGCACCACACACACATATTCCTCACCCACATATCCCCCACCCACATAACACAAATATCCCCACCCACACACACACAGATACTCTCACTCACTCACCCCGCACAAACCCTCACCCACACACCACACAAATTCCCCACCCACACACACATGCACCACCCATACACACACATATCCCCAACCAACACTCCACACACCTCTCCCCACCCACACACAATTCCCCACCCATCCACCAACACACACTCACTCACACATCCTCCACTACGCACCCAAGCACCTCCACCCACTCACCCCCAACCAAACATCTCTCGATCACACATACCCCCACCCACACAATCCTCCACCTACTCACGCATACCGTCGCGACACATACAGACCCCTCACCCACCTACACATCCCTAAGCCACTCACACACCCCACCCACATATTCCCCATCCACGCACACATCCTCCACCCACACACCCCACCACCCACACATGCTTCCCCCAACCATCACACATTCCCTACTCTCCCACACATATCCCACACACACACTACACACTATCCCCCACCCATACACATATCCTTACCCACCCACCACAAACATACCCCCACCCACACACCATGCACACATCCCCCACCAACACACCACACACAAACCAAAAACCTACACACAATACACTTCTCCCCACCCGCCCTTACACCCCCAATCCACCCACACACATCCCCTACCCACACAACTCAGCCACCTACACATACTTCCCCCAAACCATCCACACATCTCCACCCACCCACACATATTCTCATCCACACACGCATCCCCTCACCCGTCCCATACACACATTCTCAACCCATACACACATCCCCCACGCCCATTCCCACACCCCTACTCTCACTCCCACACATCCATCCACACATTCCACCAACACCCACAAATCTCACTACCCACCAACACATACACACCTCAACCCATCCAAACGCATACCCCCACCCAAACACCCACACTTCCCCCACACACACATATATCCCCACACACACACTCGCACATCCTCACATCTAGACTACATAATGCCTCACATGAGCATTGAAACTAGTATGACCAAACTCCCACACTTTACTCACACACATACACTGACAATGGTCGTGAGCAGTCTCATAAAAATGTTAAACATGGAGAAAAATGTGTACATATACAATGTGTGACGTAAAAAAATAGTTATGCTCCCACACACACAGAGAGATACATACAGAGACAGACACACACACACACACACACACACACACACACACACACACACACACACACACACACACACACACACACATTCACTCTCATGCTCACTCATTATGTCTCTCATTCACACTCACTGACTCTCTCACTCAAACTACAGTAATGTACATAAGTTTATATTATACATGATACAATCAAATGGTATTCATATTGATAATATGACAGATGAGAATGCACAAACATATGGATTCGCGTGTTACATGACACGCGTTTTACATGACATGCCTCTGCTCAACTCACTCACACACTCTCTCTCTCTCTCTCTCTCTCTCTCTCTGTATTCATTCAAATACACACACTCACACGCATGCGCACACACACACACTAACACATCCACTCTCCCACTGTCTCACTCTCTCTCTCGCTTACTCTCTGTCTCTCTTTCAAACACTCACTGTTTCCCTCATTCATTCACTTTCTCCACCTTCATTCACTTTATCTCTACCTCTCTTACTCTCTCTCTCTCTCTCTCTCTCTCTCTCTCTCTCTCTCTCTCTCTCTCACTCATACACAGACAGACACACACCCTTACGAAATCACTCAATGTTTCACTCACTCTCTCTTACCCTAGCGCACTCACTCACTCACTCTTTTACTCACACGCACACACACTAACGACGATAGTAAGGAGATAGGTCTGTAATTACCCAAAACGCTATTGTCGATTGAGCCATTTTTAAGTAGAGGATACACTTTAGCAATTTTAAATGCAGATGGAAAGTAGTTTTTGGCCAGGCACTGGTTATATATGAACGTTAAGGACTCACTAATGACTGGTGTTGCACAACGAAGAATTCTATTACTGATACCATCTAGACCGTGTGAATTTGTTGATTTGAGGTTTAAGAGATATTTATAAACTTATGCAACAGACATTAATGGAATCTCAGCGGGAATATTTCTGGTGCACTTCTCCTCACAGAATGATGCCAGTGAACTTAAATTACACGATGAGTCTGGTATTGAAGACTTTAGATTCTCTATTTCAGATTGAAAGAACCAACTGAATTCATCGCATGTTATAGAATTTGGTATTGCTGATTCTGTAGGGCGTTTCTTATTTGTTAGCAAGTTAATAGCTCCATATATTTGTACTGTTTGAATTATCTACAATCAAATTTTTAAAATGATCCTTTTTTATCCTACGAATTTCATATTTAACTTTATTCCTTAGTCTGCGGTAATTGATGAAGTCTTTATTTTTGTGTGCTGTATCTAACTGTCTCATGATTTCCAGAACTTAACTAGTGGCCCATGGTGATTTATGTTGATTTTTGACTCGAACTTATTTGACTGGCACGTGTCTTGCAAAAATAAATCTTGGTTGAATGCTTTAAAATTTCTAAATGCTTATTATTAAGAGATTTGAACATAATTTTTGACCGTGTACACCATACTGGGTAATGGTCACTAACTGTACTAACAGGAACAGAACATTCAATAATATTATCTAGACAAGTAACATATATATGATCAATTATAGTTGAGGAGGTGGCAGTAACCCTTGTGTGACGGTTTATTAGTTATTTGAAATTGTAAGAAAGAATGATATAGTCTCATGTCTGGTTGGCTTTACTAATATCTATGTTAAAGTCACCTAGTATCATAACTTCTCTACCCGCTGTAAACACTCTATTAATCATTTTAGTGAAGCAGTCATACTAGCTGTACCCGGCACAATGATTCCTATATAGGTATCCAATGAGAAACGGTTGTTGGCTGCCTGGCTTCACCTCTAACCAAACACATTCTATCCCTACGGTCTCGAGATCACTTCTACGGGAATAGTTGAGGGAATTGGAAATGTATACAGCAATAGCTGTCTTTAATTTTTGATTTGCATCTTTCCGAATTACTTTAAACCCTTAAGTGAGAGTTCGGAGTCGGTTATTTTGTCGTTAAGATGACTTTCTGTGATTCCAAACACATGGAACTGTTTGGACAGTATTACCGAGAGCTCAGGTAATTTGTTGAGCAGATGAAAGATTTGATATGGCCTATATATAGACTAGTTTTGTTGAGCCACTGATTGTGATTGGCGAACATTATAAACTAAAAGAAAGATGTCGCTTGTGGTATAAAAATTGCAGGGATTTTGAAACTTTATTTAGAAGTAGTTAAGGCTGTTAGGGGGGTAGGAAAATGCCTCTTCTGGAGTGATATCATGAATGCTTGGTGCAGGGCAGCAGGATTTTGTACCGCATTAGCTGCTGAAGTTGACGGTTCAACTCATAGCAGTGTAGATTACCGTCCAGCGAGGGACTGCTATGAGTGTCACTGGAAGTGCCTACATCGGAAGCAGGCATTGGGGGCAGAGCACCATTGTTTAACGGTGTCCCCTTTGACATTATAGAGGGAGACTGTTTTAAGGGCAAGGTAGGAAACAAAGTATCATAGCAACATTTGGATTGGAACTTGGTTTGTTATTCACGGCATTGTATTCTTGGGGTATAGGCAAAGGTGGTGTGGGATGCGAGGGAGTGTTTTCTGAACACTGAGAGATGGCTGTTGCCGGAGGTGAAGTTCGGTTTACTCCTGTAACTGGTGCTGGTTGTTGTGCACGTTCGGGATATTTTATGTTCTTCGCTAGGAAGCTGCTTCCTAGCTTGGGACAGTGTATTTGATCCCTGTATAGTTTTTTTTTCTTAGGAGCCCCGAACGGTGACGTAAAGTACTGAGTGTGATTAATGAAATTCATATTATTATTTTTACAAAATGTATATAACGTTAGATTGGCAGCATCGGCAATACGACGCTGGAACCCGTAACATGGTGGAATGATAGATGATATAAACAATGATGATTTAGGAAATTTATTGCGCAACAGCACCTCCAATGTAGTTAGTTGTGAGGTGCTGATGATTTTATTATCCATTATGTCATTGACACCAATATGGACTGTTGCTCTCCTAATTCTGTCGTTCACTTGGAATTTTCGCAGTGTAGCGGTCAGCCTGTCAATGTCAGCGGCTGGTAGAGGTTTGATTGAAGTTGATTCGCTGTCAGAAGATGACATGCGATCACTATAGATTCCCTTCAGCAGGGAGTCTCCAATGACGACATGTGTTGCACTGTGATCTATTGTTATTTCACGCTGTTGGCGTGTCCGCTTGGGCTGTTGTTGCCACTGGTCACTGTCGTCTTTCTTGTGTTCTTGTTTATTATACCTTGCTTGCGTTGATTGTTGATGTCCAGTAGTGGTAACGACTGAGCTCTGTGATTCCAAGTCTGCTGCTGGAGAGTCTACACCTAAGGCCTGGAACCTGTTGCTGATATGCACATCGATGGGGTAGATAGATGGTGTGCGTTCTACAGGTTTAGTGGTGGTTTTGTTGCTTGTAGAAACTGTCTGTATGTCATTATGCGACGAACATTCACTGGTAACACACGCACCTACAACACCATGGATACTTTCTGTTTGTGCACTTTTATTTAATGACTGTGCACGCTTTAGTTTCAAGGCATGTATGGATGTTTTAAAAGTTTCCTTCTCTTCTTTAAGGAGGCGGGTTTCATCTCGAAGAAGACTGTTTTCGTTTTTTAAACACCGTAATGATATTAGTGGTGTTGCTGATAATAAAATCTTTTAACCTCATCTACAAAGCCTGAATTAGTTAACGACAATCATTGTGGCTCTGTGTTTTGGCCGAAGAAAGAGTGTCTGAAGGTGATATGTTAGTTTGATCAGATTGAGCTGGTGAATTGTATTGTTTGTCCAGCGGGAAATCAGTGGGCAGAATGTCAGACGGGCCTGCGTGCCCAATTCTTAACCCTTTGAAAATAAAGATTTACTTACTTACTGTCTGATTGTTCACTAGACAACATGATGGAGGTTGGCGATGAAGATGATCGATTCAGTGGCTGAGCTGGCGTGCTAACTAACTTTAGTCCCGTCTTGTTTTTGTTTATATTTTCGTATCGCTTTGACCCAGTTGATGATCGTAAGTTGGAGGATATTTTGGCAATATAGGCAGCTCGACAAGGCTCGGAGTAAATTAAACTACAGGCCTTTCTGTAATCGTGCGTGGCGCTTATCTCTTGCTAGGTGCGCATGCTTAAGACTCCCGTTGTCGTGAATCGATAATTGGTAAAATTCAAATATGGATGCTCTTGCCCTCACGTGTCACAATGAAATCCTCATGTCACTAAATAAACAGTCACATAAACTTGACAGTTGAGAGTATGTAAATTCAGTTTTAAAACGACCACAATGATGGATTAAATAAAAGCGCCGGCCCTTCTGTAGGGCGTGCTTGGTGATTATCAGTTGTTACCTGCGCATGGCTAATTCTCACGTTGTCGTGAATCGATAATTGGTAAAATTAAAAACTTGGTGCTCTTACAATATCATATCACAAAGAATATTACTCATTTCACTAAATAAACAGTCACATAAACTTTACATGTTGAGTAGTATGTAAATCCACTTTTATAACGAACACAATGATATACACAGCATCGCGATTGAATTTAGTAAAACTTGTTAAAATATTCAAACATCGAGAGGGCATGTGTAAACACGTCCGCTCGTTACCGGAAACCCGTCAAATCAGTTGTGAGAGAGTACTGTGGTCCCTTTTAGTCAATTGTGAGAGAGTACTGTGGTCCTACTTAGTCAGCTGTGATGTCCATGAGAGAGGAGTGTGGTCACATGTAATCAATTGTGATGTTCATGAGAGGGTACTGTCGTCACACATAGTCAAATGTGATGTTCATGAGAGAGGCGTGTGGCCCACTTAGTCAATTGTGATGTTCATGAGAGAGGATTGTTGTCCCACTTAGCCAATTGTGATGTTCATTCAAGAGAGAGGAGTGTGGTCACACTTATTCAGTTGTGATGTTCATGAAAGAGCATTGTTTTTCCACTTAGTCAATTGTTATGTTCATGAGAGAGGAGCGTGGTCCCACTTAGTTGGATGTGATGTTCATCAGCCAGGACTATTGTCACATTTAGTCACCTGTGATGTTTTCATCTAAACAGGTCAACGAAATAACGGGTGCCTGCCACAGCTGCCACTCCAAACACTACCAGGGTCTGGCCATCGACCTAGACAACTGCCCCAGGGATCAGGAGTTCGTCAATACCTGCAAGTAAGTGTCACTTTTTTTTTACATTCTTAACCATCATCATCGTCATCACCTACATTGTCATCACAATCATCATCATCAATATCACCATGATTGTCATCACCACAATCAACATGAAAATCATCATTATCAACATCAACATCGTTATCACCTTCGACATCATCATCATCAGGATCATCATCATCAACAACAATATCATCACCATTAATCATTATCATCACCACCATCAACATGAATACTATCATTAGCACAACACTCATCATTAACACAATAACAATCATCATCATTGCCATCATCCATGTTCCTCTCTCATTCTCTCTAACTATTCTTCTCCCTATTTCTTTCTCATTGTCTCTAGCAGTTCTGCTCCCTGTTCTCTCTCACTCTCTCTATTTGTTCTACTCCCTGATTCTCTCTCATTCTATCTAACTGTTCTACTCCCTTATGCTCGCTTATTCTCTCTAAAGTTTTCACACTCCATGTGTCTCTCCATGTTTCTCTCTTTCTCTCTCTCTCACTCACTCTCTCTATCCCTCACACTGTCTCACTCTAACTCTCTCCCTCTTTCTAATTTTTCCCACTCTCTTTAACTCTCTCTCTCTCTAATTATCCGACTCTCTCTAACTCCCCGACTCTCTCTACTCTAACGCTCCCTCTTTTTCTACCCCATAAGTGTATATCGCCCACTCGATGTATATCTATTTCTCCCTCTATCGCACATTCGCTCAAACTCTATGATTAAAACTGTTGAACTCTCTCTCTCTCTCTCTCTCTCTCTCTCCCTCTCTTTCTCTGTCTGTGTGTGTGTGTAGAGAGCGGAGAGTGGATAGAGAGTGAATGAGAAAAAGTGTGAGTGAGAGAATGTATGAGACAAGTGAGAGAGTAGTATGCCCTGTCCTGCTGATAAAAGTAGTGAAAGTCTGTATGAGTGAGTGGTGGTGAGATAATGATTAGGTGAGAGAGAGGTTGTGTTGTGTGTCTGCCTGTCTGTGAGAGAGAGAGAGAGAGAGGAGAGAGAGAGAGAGAGAGAGAGAGAAAGTGAGTGAGTGATGAGTGTGAGTTAGAGAGCCGCGAGTGAGTGAGTAAGGAGAGTGAGTTAGTGCGTGGGGGGGAGAATTTTGAGTGTGTTGTATGTGCGTGTGTTAGTGGTGTGAACGAGGAGTGGTAAGAGATGACAGTGGGTGAATGAGAGAGTGCATGAGAAGTAATGATGAGAGAGAGTGGTGGTGTGAGTCTGTGTACTTGTCTGTGTTCGAGTAAGAGAGTAGTTGTGTGGTTTAAAAGTAAATGAGTGAGTGTGAGTGAGAGGGTGAATTATGCGAGGCAGTGTGTATGTTTGAGTAAGTATGTGGGTGGATGGGGTGTGTGTACGTGTGTCCCATGGTGTATGTGTGTGTTTACATGTGTGTATTTTGGGGGTATGTGTGTGCATGTCTGAATGTGCTATGGTGTGTATGTGTGTGTAAAAGTGTGTGTGTGTATCTTGTGTTGAGTATGTTTTATTTGTCTTTATGTGTGCGTACATGTTGTGTGTTTTTTATGTATGTGCGGTTTTATATGTGTGTATGTGGGGTGTGTATTATGTTATGTTCGTGTATGATGTGCAATGTTTGTGTGTATTGTGATGCTCAGTGTATGCGAGGGAGTGTTATTTGTGTGTACTGTTGTAAGTATGGGATGGGTTTGGATGTTTAGTGTGTTGTGTGCGTGGGTAATGGTGTATTTTCGTGTGTATTTGTGTGTTGCTCGTTGCGTATGTTATATGCTTTCGTATTTATGCGAGGGAGTGTGTATTCGATAGCGTGAGGGTGTGTGCCTGTCTGGTTGAGTGAGAGTGAAAGAGAGTGTATATAGAGTGAATGAAAAATGGAGAGAATGACTTAATGGTGAAATGGATTGCGATGAGAGAAGAAGAGCGCGCGATGAGCGAACGAGCGAGAGAGAGAGAGAGACAGAGGGAGATGGATTTTTAGTGTGTGTGTGTTTGTGCATTTTTTTTATTTTCTGTTTTGTGTGTGTTGGGGAGAAGAGAGAGAGAGAGAGAGAGAGAAATAGAGAGAGAGAGAGAGAAAGAAAAGAACAGTGGGAGAAAGGATTGTTTTTGTGTGTGTGTTGGTGAGAAAAGAAGAAGGAAGAGAGAGGAAAAGAGAGACAGTGGAGAATGGATGTTTAGTGTGTGTTGTGTGTGCATTGTTTTTTGATTTCTGTTTTTGGGGGTTGGTGAGAAGAGAGGGAGAGAGAGAAGGGGGAAAAGAGAAGAGAGAAGAGAGAGAGAGAGAGAGACAGTGGGAGAAGGATGTGTTAGTGTGTGTGTGTGTGTGCATTGTTTATGAGTTTCTGTTTGTGTGTGT
>JACEFZ010022723.1:0-16153 GCA_014155875.1 Cepaea nemoralis
TTGGCTGACCTGTATTTTTTTCTGGCATATCATCACTGGGTGTCTGGCCAGTTTTCATATGATTAAGAGCATTCTGAACTTCCACCTTCGAAATTGATGGCTCTTCATTATTATTCTGAATATCATACTGTTCTTCTTTTGTATCATCATACGATTTTTCACATCATCTGACTATGCGTGTAAAATCTGATCTTTTTCTATTATGATGTGTCCATGCAGGCATGCAAAGACAGGTAAACAAGACATTAAATTCAGAATAAAATAAGCATTTATACACCCTCTTCTTTCGTCAATGGCATCTACAGAACGTACATTTGCTAAGAAATCACAAACACAATCATGATGGGGTTGACTGCAACGTCCTTTACATAATATGCATCTAATACCTATTTTTCGTTATCTTGCTATAAATTGTTTTTTTTCCCCGTTAACTTGATATAAATAGTTGTCTCTTGTATAACTTGATATAAATGGTTGTCTCTTGTATAACTTGATATAAATGGTTGTCTCTCGTATAACTTGATATAAATGGTTGTCTCTTGTATAACTTGATATAAATGGTTGTCTCTTGTATAACTTGATATAAATGGTTGTCTCTCGTATAACTTGATATAAATGGTTGTCTCTTGTATAACTTGATATAAATGGTTGTCTCTTGTATAACAAGAGTTCTGTGAAGAAGTGGCAAGAGCCGCGTAGTACGAAGATGGACACAGACATTGCTGACACCTGAGCCATGAGGGTGCCTGAGGATGGAGAACTGACCAGAGATCGAGAGGCTTTCGGCACGGCCTTGTGAGAGGGGACGTTCTGCAAAGGACCTGATATATGAAAATGATGATAATCTGTGAGTTGGCATGTGGTTTAAATGAAGGCTATAAGTTGATCTGAACCAATGAGCTGCAAATCAACATTACCAAGCATGATCACAAATGAACTCCTTCTTCGTTCACCTTCAGTCGTTAATATGAATATATGCAAATAAAGCAGTAGTCAACTCAAGCTTGTTGCATATCTCCATATAGTCAGTCCTCAAATGGAGCCGGGTGTTGGACCAAAATAATTGTCTCTGTTCTGTATATGTTGGACTCTCCTGCAACAAATGTTTGGCTGTCATTTTACCAGTTCCAGCATGTAAAATTCAATACAATAGTTCCATATATAATGCTACATAAAATTTAATATAAAAACATTCGACATAACGTAGACATAACAATAGATTGCAGCGATTTATTGCCTGGCATATTTCGCTGCATCTCGTCAGGTACATACTGCAGAAAATCACAACAAGTAAAGTAAAGAACTAGATAAATCCTGTAATGCTGAAAGTATATACATATTCGCTCAGTAATTTCAGTTGTCTACCTCGATAATATTAAATTGACTATCATGTCTTTCTGTTTGCACAGAACTGGCCTATGCAAATTAAATCATGATGGCTTCTGCTTTAAAAGGTTGTGTTGGAAAATATCATCAAATATCATCAAATTAATTCCCGCAATGATGTAAAAAAGCCGATGTTTGAACTATTAGTTAATGTCATGAATGTCGATGCAGCACTCTTAAGCACTACATACAACCTCGACTACACCCTTGCTAAAACAACATGCCCGTGTATCGTTGGTAACAATGCCCCGGCCACATCGATCCGAATCTTGTGCCCCTGGTTGCCATATGTTGGAGACAAGCGAAGTTAGGCTATAAACGGTGAGGAACTACTGGAGGTCAGGCGCGTATTATAAATATGTATGGCAAGTGCATCTGGGGCGTGGAACTTGTTTTCATGATGGCCTGCCTTGTGATGGGGTGCGCGAAAGCAGGTTTATGGGCCTTTGTGATTCATTGCTTTCACCTTTCTAGTTGTAACTGTTAATTGTGTAGACTAAACCTTCTTCTTCTTCTTCTTCTTCTTCTTCTTCTTCTTCTTCTTCTTCTTCTTCCTCTTCTTCAGCATTCCGAGCCATTGAGGTTCTTTGATGAAGATATAAGCCGTCTCCATTCGTCTCTTTGGTTGACATTCTCTTGCCAGTCGTTGATTCCAAGTGCTTGTAGGTCTGTATGTATATTATCTCTCCACCGTCCTCTTGTTCTATCGCGGGGTCTACGGTCAATTACTCTTTGAGTGTAAGCTAGGTTTTTTTTTTTTGTTTTTCTTCTTCTTCTTCTTCTTCTTCTTCTTCTTCTTCTTCTTCTTCTTCTTCTTCTTCTTCTTCTTCTTCTTCTTCTTCTTCTTCGTCTTCTTCTTCTTCTTCTACTTCTTTTCTTCTCCGTATTTTCTTCCTCCTCCTACACCTCATCATCATCATCATCTTCTTCTTCTTCTTCTTCTTCTTCTTCTTCTTCTTCTTCTTCTTCTTCTTCTTCTTCTTCTTCTTCTTCTTCTTCTTCTTCTTCTTCTTCTCCTCCTCCTCCTCCTCCTCCTCATTCTTCTTCTTCTTCTTCTTTTTCTTCTTCTTCTTCTTCTTTGTCTATATCATCCCACATCCTCCTCCCGGTCTTCTTCTCCTACTTCCTCCTTCCTCCTTCCTCTTATCCTTTTTTTGTGATATTAAGCCAGGGATACGGAATACTCGAG
This sequence comes from Cepaea nemoralis, assembly GCA_014155875.1. Taxonomy (NCBI): domain Eukaryota; kingdom Metazoa; phylum Mollusca; class Gastropoda; order Stylommatophora; family Helicidae; genus Cepaea; species Cepaea nemoralis. The sequence goes on from JACEFZ010022723.1 coordinate 2,576, forward strand.
GTTCCAATGCGCCCAATCAACGATGTCTCAACTTTTCACACTATTGAATGTTTGAAAGACAATCTCGTCTTATAAATCATCCAGGCATTGATGCCCTAAACTTCAAATGGACTACTGGTGAGAACACGGTCCACCATTTATAGGTGAGGTAACTTGATTACTGGGGAGAACAAGGTCTACCATTTATAGGTGAGGTAACTTGATTACTGGGGAGAACACGGTCCACCATTTATAGGTGAGGTAACTTGATTACTGGGGAGAACACGGTCCACCATTTATAGGTGAGGTAACTTGATTACTGGGGAGAACACGGTCCAACACTTGTAGGTGTGATAACTTCATTACTAGGGGATCAAAGTCAAACTTTTAGAGATGAGGTAAATTGATTACTGGAGAGAATAAGATCAAACTTTTAGAGGTTATGTAACTTGATTTCTGGGGAGAACTATTTCTGCCGTTTAGAAGTGATGTAACTAGATTACAGAAGAGAAAAGGCCAAACTTTTAGAGGTGAGGTAACTTGATTACGGGAGAGAACAAGGTCAAACTTTTAGAGATGCGGTAACTTGATTACTGGGGAGAACAAGGTCCACCGTTTAGAAGTGAGGTAACTTGTTTACTGGAGAGAACAAGATCAAGCTTTTAGATTGAGGTAACTTGATTACTGGAGAGAATAAGATCAAACTTTTAGAGGTTATGTATCTTGATTTCTGGGGAGAACTAGGTCTGCCGTTTAGAAGTGATGTAACTAGATTACAGAAGAGAAAAGGCCAAACTTTTAGAGGTGAGGTAACTTGATTACTGGGGAGTAAAAGGTCTACTGCTTAGAGGTGAGGTAACTTGATTACGGGAGAGAACAAGGTCAAACTTTTAGAGATGAGATAACTTGATTACTGGAGAGAACAAGGTCAAACTTTTTGAGGTGAGTAATTTGTTTACTGGGAAGAACAAGGTCAAACGTTTTGAGGTGATGTAACTTGTTTACTGGAGAGAACAAGCTCAAACTTTTTGAGGTGAGGTAACTTGATTACTGGAGAGAACAAAGTCAAACTTTTAGAGGTGAGGTAACTTGTTTACTGGAGAGAACAAGGTCAATCTTTTAGATGTGAGGTAACTTGCTTACTGACGAGAACAAGATCAAACTTTTAGAGGTGAGGTAATTTGATTACTGGAGAGAACAAGGTCAAACTTTTAGAAGTTAGTTAACTTGATAACTGGGGCGGATAAGTTCAGACTTATAGAGGTGAGGTAACTTTATTACTGGAGAGAGCAAGGTCCACCTCTTAGAAGTAAGGTAACTTGATTACTGGACAGAACAAGGTTAACATTTTAGAGGTGAGGTAACTTGATTAGTGGGGAGAACAAGGTCAAACTTTTAGAAGTGAGGTAACTTCCTTACTGGAGAGAACAAGGTCAAACTTTTAGAGGTGAGGTAACTTGATTACTGGAGAGCAAGGTTCACCGCTTAGAAGTGAGGTAACTTGATTACTGGAGAGAACAAGGTACACCGTTTAGAATTGAGGTAACTTGATTACTGGAGAGAACAAGGTTCGCCGCTTAGAACTGAGGTAACTTGATTACTGGAGAGAACAAGGTTCACGCGCTTAGAACTGAGGTAACTTGATTACTGGAGAGAACAAGGTCCACCGTTTAGAATTGAGGTAACTTGATTACTGGAGAGAACAAGGTTCACCGCTTAGAACTGAGGTAACTTGATTACTGGAGAGAACAAGGTCCACCGCTTAGAACTGAGTTAACTTGATGCCGTGGTAGAACCTGGTCACGTGTATGTGAGGTAGTCTTGTTTACTGGGGAGAACCTGATTATATTGAGATGTTGATAGAAACAAAGTATGCCACTGTTATTTGATGAATTATTGATAGCAGCCAAGTATGAGATTTATTTTTAATGAGATGTTGATTGTAACCAAGTATGGTATTGATATTAGATAAGATAGTTGACGCCTCTCTGGCGTAGGGGTTAACGTCTTTATCCGTTATTCCGTATATTCTCGTGAGTAACGCAGCTGCGCGAGATTCGGTAGCGGATCGCGCCGCGTTGGTTACTTACCGGGGTATGTGAGCCGGTCGCTCAAAAAGCAATGGCAAACTACTGAGCGTAATCTTCAGGCTTGGCCATGGGAATCCCATTGGGAAAATGGGGGATTTTCTGAATAGTGTAGGGATGGGATGGGACGGGATTGGAAAGGCATAAATTATCATTAGATGGGACAGAAAAACATGTCCCATGGACAAGCCTGGTAATCTTGCCTAGTACATCAATAGCGACTGAAACATGCTGGTGTTGACTGCAAAGTCCTGTAAGGGATATGCAACAACAACAAAAAAAAGATAGTTGAATTATCATTGGTATATGAGGATATGTTGATATAAGCCAAGTTTGGCATTGATATATGATGAGATATTGATAGAAACGAAGTTTTGCGTAGATATATAATTGATATCAAAGTGATGTAAGAAAACCGAATTTACCATTGTTTTTAACCTTCCATCGCCATGTTTGAATGTTTGAGTAGAACTAACAGTTGATAAATCGCCGTACTTGCTCGCTCGTTAGCTCGCATGTAGGAAAAACAGAAAAACAAAAACCTCTGGCCTTGTTCAACCGGCTGTGGTAGCCTTTGTCATATTTCATATCAGCAGCGTGTGCTGTATTCTTAATTAATTGTTTCCTCATTGCAGATGATAGTTTCTATTTTGCTGCAGACTTACTGTCTCTGTCGTCAGCTGGGGGTATGGCCTGCGCGGTTATGCATGGTGCTAGTATTTATAAATCTTCCTTCCGCTAGCGGATAACTCACCGCTGTCTCGTGTTTAGGCCCTTTTTCATGGGTTTAGTTCTAGAACTTAGTCAGGTTTTAGTCAGATACGACTGAGCTACCACATGACAGTTAGACCAGTGGTTCTCAACCTTTTTTGGCCCGTGCCCCCCTTCACAATATTTTCAGAACGTCATTCCCCACCCCCCTTTCCTATAAAAAATCTGGCACGTGCGCCCCCCCCCCCCTTTTTCACCGTATTTTCAGAACGTCATTCCCCCCCCCCCTTCATATCTAAAAATCCCCCACCCCTACTCAGTATACGTAAACATGTAAGGTAAATTTAATAGCACATACTAAAACAAGTCTAGACATCCACATAAAACATGATTTGTGGGTCTACTGACTTTATAAAATGAATTTTAGAAGGGATGAGACGTACTTAACTGTAAAGTATGAAGAGAAAAACAATATCAAGTAATCGGTTCTTGAATTAACGCGATCTTGAAATGGTCTTCATTCCTCCCCCCCCCCCCCCCTGGAAACCCTAAAATTCCCCCCTGAGGGGGAATTCCCCACCGGTTGAGAACCACTGAGTTAGACGGTACTACCTGCTTTCTGTTAGCACCGGATGTTGGGCGGCGCTCACCGAACCCGACATACCCACTTTGTGTCAACGGCTTCGGGCGGCGGAGTACAGCAATTTGCAGGATACAAGCCTTATCACTGTGCGAGGAAATGAAACCTAAAGACAATGTTCTAAACCTAGATTGGCAACTGGTATAGGATCAAAGCTTCGACAGGCGGACAGTTAATGCATTCTTTTACTGATCCTGTAGTTCCACAAGCTTGTCTAGTTCCAGATGTAGGGGTGTTACCTTTCCTCTGGCGTTAACTAAGCAGGCCGAGAGAGGAATCATGCTGCATGGGCAACACATGGTCACAACAATTGAGCCCTGGCTTTGTGCTATGAAGAGGTTATTATATCTCTGTGAAGCACAGTGTAACTATTGTCTGTCAAGATCACAATGTGCCATTAGTAGCAGTTCTTAGCAGGAGATCCCTAGTTTTGATGGTTGCAGCCTTAGATAGAGATCCTTAGTTTTGATATGTGTTTTCCTAAGAAGGAGATCAATACATTTCATCGGGAGTAGTCCTAAGAGGGAGATCTCTAGTTTTCATGGGTGTATACTTTAGAAGGAGATCCCTAGTTTTCATGAGTATAGTTCTTAGAAGTAAGTCCCTAGTTTTCATAAGTGTAATTCTTAGAAGTAGGTTCCTAGTTTTTATAAATGTAATTCTTAGAGGTAGGTCCCTAGTTTTCATACGTGTAGTTCTTGGAAGTAGGTCTCTAGTTTTCTTGAGTATAGTCCATAGAAGGAGATCCCTAGTTTTCACGGGTGAAGGCCTTAGAAGGAAATCCCAAGTTTTCATGGGCGAAGTCCTTGGAAGGAAATCCCTAGTTTTCACCGGTGAAATCCTTAGAAGGACATCCCTAGTTTTCACGGGTGACGTCCTTAGTAGGAAATCCCTAGTTTTTATGAATGATGTCGTTAGAGGGAGATTCCTAGTTTCCACGACCTGTGGCGTTCCATGTCTGCTGTTTGATGTTTTGTTGGGATCTATCTTTCAAGTGTGCCACCCTGTGTAAAAATTATGGACGGATATTTAAACTACGATTCTTGCATTGGTTTTTTTTTTTTCTTTGTATATTTTGTTGGCCTGGTGATTTGCTGATTGTCATCGTTTCGGTCTTTTGCACATTAATTTCTGAGTTGTATTTTTCGCAAGGTGTTCAAATATTATGACTTAATACAAGAATAGATATACTTTCTCACAAGTAGCTCCCACATACGCTTAGTCTCTCTCTCTCTTAAAAAGCCACAGAAGAGTTTCCATGCTGATTATTCCAGTAGCAATTTGATTATATGCCAGCCTGGCTTTTCCATCACGGTTTGCATATCATTCAGACCCCCTACTCGCACCTTTCTGAGCCAGACTTTCAAGATGCGGATACTCCGTCTGGTCAGCTACACTCTCCATCCGACCCTACCATTCTTCTTCTTCTTCTTCGTTCATCCGGAGTTTTTTTTTTCGGACGTGATTGCGTTGTGCCTGTTTACAGCAGAGCTGCGTTCTTGCGCCGTTAGGCCGACACATCCGACTTCTGCGGGCATTTGTTGACCGGGTTAACCTTCCCGGGGCGACCCTACCATTCACCATACCACCTTCGCCGTAAGGTAGCACAATGTCCAATGGGACAGAAGCATCTAATATATCAGCCTGTTTTATAACCTGTCCACCTGGATGCCCTGGGCAGACAATCCATGAGATGCTAGTAGTCTCAGTCCTCTAGCCGGAACATATCTGATTGTGTTACCCTCCAACCATCGGAAGGCTGCCTTCTCATCCCCAGCTTCCATTCTCATGTTGGATGTTGTATTAGCTTATGACAAACTCCCCTTCGTTACTTGTATAAAAAGTAAACAGGTCAAAATGTAAAGGGACAAAAATAAGCTTAAAAATGTTTTAAAAACAATGTCATGATTATTTCCCTTATCATACATACAAAACGTGATTTAATAGTTTTCAGTGTCATGCTGTTAAGTTTTAAAGTTCACAAATACAATGTCATTGCACAGAGCAATGTTGCCAGATCACTGTGATAAAAAAAAAAAAAAAGCCAAGTCGTGAAATTAAAAAAGCCCCAAATAAAAGGGAAATATTACCCAATAAAAATATCTATTAAAAATATATTTACAGAACATGAAAACCTCTTCTTCAAATAAGTAGTCCTCTTCATTGTTGAGAAATAGCACAGGATTCCTTATTAGTGATATACACTATGTTCGGTGCAGTTTTGTCTGACCAAGAGTGCTGCCACATCCATGGGCTACCATTATTTCACCTATGTGCTTGATGGCGCGTAATTCACTATGGCAGGCCATGCTAACAGCACATTGTAACTCTGCTAATGTGACTTTGTCAACAATCTTCTTACTTATTTTCATCACTGAAAGTGTTTTTTGTGAAGAAGATGGCGCGCTCCACTTGTGTTTTTCTGTTTTTTCATGATTTGCAAGATTTGAAATTCGTGGAACAATATTACACCGGCACAATTTTCAATATGCCTATTCAGAACCATAAGTTGATTTCTTGAGCCACACAAATGTCTTTTCTCGTTGACCAGTATATTTCCGATTAGTATCATAAGATGGTTTCCACTTTGGCATGATAATGGGCTCAATAATAAGAAATACTCGCCATGAAGGTATAATGAATTGAAAACTTAACTGAACAGTAAGGTGGCTGCGCAGTGCGTGACTGCGCATAGAACAGTACAAACAGTACGACAACCATACATTTAGTTGTTACGTTCGTTCTCGAGAATGAACCAACAGCAGTATAAGCTAAGCTTATTGTCTTACATTTGTTTTAGCTAAAAAGTGGTAAAACAAGATAAAAAATAACTTGATCAATTCAAAAAAGAGGCATTTATAACTAATTATTATGCCATTATATTTTTTAAAGCCAATTAAAAAACCAAAACGCCAAACTGATATTTTGACGCCAAACCTGTTTTAGAAAGCCAGATTCATCAGATTTGGCGTTACAAAGCCAAAGAGATGTGGCATGACCACTTCCTTTTCTGTCAGATTTTTTTTATCAGTGAATGTTTCTGAAAAGTCTGAAATTAATTTGACATTCCTGCACATTGGGTTGGTGTCCGTTGTAAACAGCTGAAATCTGTGGTGGGAAAAATGCCAGTCTTGGCCTGGTGGTTGTAGACCATATCTGCTGTGCTGAATAACAGCCTGATTACATCTTAAAGCACGTGTGAAGTACTGGTTTCTGGGTTTTGACAGGAGATAGAGAGCACAGTAACACTGTCTCCGTGAAGATTGTGGTTTTTGTGTTTTTCGCCAGAAAGCCTCTACACTAAACTGACTCCGATGGATGCTATCACTTTAGGTGGCTCAAACGACCTGGAAGTCAATGCTTCACACTTACCAAGTTGAAAATCACCGTTCTCCCAGATGATTCACACTTACCATGGTGAAAGTCACCGTTCTCCCAGATGATTTACACTTACCAAGGTGAAAGTCACCATTCTCCCAGATGATTTATACTTACCAAGGTTAAAGTCACCATTCTCCCAGATGATTCGCCACCAAACAATCAGCCTACTAATCAAACACACAACTGTTCCAGGCACGACAGACATTCGGAAAACTATCTAGTCAGAGCTGTTCCGAGCAAGAGCGGCATTCGGAAACTAGGTAGTCAGAGCTGTTCCTAGCTTTCGGACGAGACATTTCACTCGGGCGTAATTGCGTAGTGTCAATTTTTAGTTTGCCACCCGTAGGACGACACTTCCGACTTCCGGCGGGCATTTTTTAATGAGGTTAGCCTTCCTCTGGTTTCGAGGCACGTTAGACTGTTGTGATGTCGCCAACATCTCAGCTGGTCAAGATAGAACGATCAACGACATCGCGGTCGGCCCTCAAGGGAAGGCAGGGGCAGATCATGGGCATTCCCTCGCTATCCAAGGAGGCTTCCATAATTGCAGAGCCGGCACATATTGCTCTGAGACTGGGCACACCCGAGGAGTTGCCACGTCCTGCTCATGGCTGCTTTAGTTCCTCACTTCCATATGTTGGGAGTCTCGCTTGCCACTGATCGCTCAAGCACACACCAGGAGCGGTCAGACTGTGAGCTACATCCACTCGGTTAGCTTTTATTTTTGACTTCGGACAACGCAATAGGTTCGCTCGCCGTGCGTCCCATTTCGCATCATTGAGACGTTCTTCCATTTTTGTCTACACTCTCTATGAGTTAGATACAGACAGTTTTCGTAACCATTTCCTTCGACTGGGGCATTTTTCTGACTTTTTGTACTCGCTCACAAGGTAGGCTACATGTGCTGCCGGCTCAGCACCTTACCTTCGGGCAGCAGTGAACGAGAAACGGCCTGACCCTCTCATCCGGGGATCTCTCGTATCCCCCAGCTGAGAGCCTTCGAACTTGTATCAGACCTGAGCATGTAGCTTGCTCAGTATCATGCCTCTATTTTTCGGTAGAAGGATATTGGCCCGGCTCTCAGATCCGAGGGTTTGTGGCTTAGAGGCGTTCAGCCACAGCCCTCGACAGGAAGCCTTAAGTGTTTTGTCCGGACCAAGAACTTCTGCCTTCGTGCGCCTGATTTAAACTTCTGACTGTTATCCTCACCTCAGTCTAACCCGCAGAGCAGCAGGTTGTGTCTCTCTTAGTCTGGCCCCTATCCCATAAGCTGTCCGATATGTAGTTTTCACCCATCGGCAAGCACATGGGGTCAGAGGGACACACAAGCTCCCCCACCGCGGCAAGGTGGAGACACATCGGGGGAGACATTGCCTGTTCCATTTCTTCCATTGTTAGATTTGCCATCATATATTCTGCTGCTGTCTCTGTATTACTATGATGTATCTGTTTATCTTTGATTGCTTTCTTCTGTTCGGTTGTAATATCAATGTGGTTTGCACTGGCATAGTGTTCCATTAGTGCATTTGCAGCCTTTTTTCCTGTAAGCAAGGCATTTCCTTGTTTAATTGTTATTTGTTTGTTTCTAGGTCCTTCATTGTTCATGGCTTTCACTAGTTTCCATAGTTTGTTTCCATCCCTGTCAAAATTCAGGTTTTCTGTTTTTCCCTCCAACAATCTTTTGTTGTTTGATTTACTGTTCTTTTATATTTTGCTGAGATGGCTTTGAGAGAGATGTTCGCTTCAATTGTTTGTTCTCTCTCTGCTGTCTTCCTGGCATCTTCAACTTTGTCCTCCAAACTTTGTAGTTCTTCAGTCCAGTATGGTTTTGTAATTTTTCCTCGCTCCTCTTGGAATGGACTCAGTGGCTGCCTGTATTATTGCTCTGTTTAGACTTTCCACCATTTGCTTCATGTTGCCATATCGTGTATTTATGTTTTCACAATATTTGTCTGTTAGTGTGGCAAATCTGTCCCAATCTGCTCGTTTGTAATTCCAGCGGGGCAAGGGCTTTTGCTCCTGTGGAACATACTCCATATTCATTACAAGCTTGATTGGTCTGTGGTCACTACCTGCTAATTGGTCCAGCACATGGCGGTCGATTTTGTGGAGGATGTCTCCTGTGCAGAAAGCTAAGTCTGGAGTAGAAGTGGTAATCCATCTTCTGGAGTAGAAGCTCGGTGTGTCATCCGCTTTGTTGAGTAGATGGAGATTTGAGTCTATTTCCCAGTCTTCCACTTCATCTCCTCTTTTGTCAGTATCTGGGTATCCCCATCTTTCTGAACGGCTATTAAAGTCTCCAACAATAATGCAATTTGTGTCAGTTATTTTCATGTTTGAGAGTGTAAGATCCTTATCTGCTGGGCTATAAAGATTGTAAATTCTTATTTTCACGTCCTTTATCATTATATCAATACCTATAATTTCTGTTTGATTGTCAGAGATCACAGATACTTCGCTGCAAGGTATTGTATTTCGTGTAAGTATTAGAACTCCTCCTTTATGTCCTTCGCGGTCGAAACGTGTGGCCTGATATCCCCTGACTGAAAATTTGCGCTTGGCGTTGAGGTGTGTCTCTTGAATGCATGCCACATCTATTCTATCTTTATGAAGACGCTGTGTCAGGGATTCTTTCTTGTTATAAACTCCTTCAGCATTCCACTGTAGTATGTTGAGTGTCCTTAGTATTTGGTCAATAGCTCTTAACCTACTCCTCTGTGCCTTGACTCCACAGCACAGGGGAAGGTGACTGACGGGCGCAACGACAAGCACATGACCGAAAACTCGCTGAGTGGATACCGTCTGCAAACTTGTCTGGTTTGTGCAGGAATGGCCCGGGGCAAACGAAATGACCAATATATTGAAGTGAGGATTTAAAGCAGCCATGAGCAGGACGTGTCGATTTCCCTCGGTGAGCCCAGAATCAGGGCGCTATGTGTTGGCCCTGCAACTATGGAAGCAACCTTGGATGGCGGAAAACGCTATGGACTGTCCCTGCCTTCCTTTGAGGGATGACCGTTGTCTTCGACCGTTCAACCTTGGCCAGCTGGGCTGTAGATGGCACCACAAAAGTGAGAGTCTCCCAGGAATGCTACCTGGTCAAAAATGCACGCTGTAGCCGGATGTGTTGGCCTACGGGTTTCGGCCCAAGGGCGCATAACTGACACACCGCAATCACATCTGAAAAAACACTCCGGATGAACGAAAAGAAGAAGAAGAACAGGCAATGAATACCCTAAAAAAGAAGAAATCACCGGGAAAGGATGGAATCACAAATGAAATGCTAATAGGACTAGGGACAAAGGCAAAAAAGAAACTACTAGCAGTCCTAGATTACAGCTGGAAGAGGGGAATAGTCCCACAGGCATGGAAGGAAGCTATACTAATACCAGTTCCAAAGAAAGGAAAAGACCTGGAAGAACCAAATGGCTATCGACCTATCAGTCTACTTAGCTGTGTAGGAAAATTAATGGAACGCATTATCAATGGCAGGCTAACATGGCATCTGGAAGAAAACAAACTCTTAACACCACACCAAGCAGGATTCAGAAAGTACAGATCCACTGAAGATCAAATAACCTATATAGCTCAGGAAATAGAGGATGCCTTCCAAGAGAAAACGCACACACTAGCGGTCTGGAAAGATTTAGAAAAAGCATTTGATAAAGCATGGAAGGAAGGACTGAAAGTAAAACTGCAGAAAATGCATGTTTGTGGGAAAATGTACAAATGGATCAGCCACTACCTTGAGAACAGAACTGCCAGGACAAAAGTACAAGGACAAACCAACAAAATGATGCTGTTGGAGCAAGGTGTCCCCCAAGGAGGAGTTCTTTCACCAACATTATTCCTAGCATATATAAACGACATCACGGAAAATTTTCCAGCCAGAGTACACACATCATCCTTTGCAGATGACCTAGCCATATGGACATCTGAAGAATATATTAGTACAGCTAACAGCAGAATACAGCAAGCCCTATTAGCACTAGAGGACTGGTCAAAATCATGGCTAGTGAAGATAAGTGAGGAGAAAACAACATGCACAGTGTTCTCCCTCTCAAATAAAACTCAGCAACCTAAGCTGGTATTGAATGGAAAAATATTGCGCCATGAAGAAAATCCAAACTATCTCGGAGTCACCTTTGATCGTCGCCTGACATGGAAAACACAGGTTGAGAAAAATCGAAGAAAAGCAAGGCAAAGAATGGCAATCATGGAAAAAGCTTGCTGGTCCAACGTGGGGAGCAGATGAGAAAGTTCTCAAGAAGCTATATACTGGACGGGTGAGGCCAGTACTGGAATATGGCATTGCAGCTTGGGCAACAGCAGCTAAGTCAAACTTTAACAAAATAAGTAGAGTCCAAAACCAAGGAATGCGAATCATAACTGGAAGCCTGAAGACAACGCATATTAATGAACTAGAAAAGATCACTTGTTTACAACCAATGCAGGACAGAAGAGATAGCAGAGCCCAGCAACAAGCAGAAAAATTTAGAAGATTGACAGACCACCCTATGTATAACAGGTTTAATGGTTTTGGAAAAGGAAGACTGAAGCGTAGCAACTTTGTAGAAACTGCAAAACGAAAGATTAGGGCAGATCCCATACTTAACATATCAACAGTCAAGCCCATTTACTATGCACACAACTTCCCAGCTTGGAGACAGCAGCAACTGCCTGAGATGATAGAAAACAATCCTGGTATTGAGAAAAAGAACACTCAGCATGAAACCGAAAGAAGAGAAATAACCCTAAACTACATAAAAGAACATTACCCAAGCAGCAATTGGACCCATGCATATACAGATGGATCAGCCAAAAATTCAATAGAGAATGGAGGAGGAGGAATTCTCCTAAATTAAAAAATGGAGTGAAAAAAACACATTCAGTGGCAACTGGAAAGTTTTCAAGTAACTTCAAAGCAGAGGTAGAGGCTCTGAAAACTGCAGCAGAAATGCTCTTGATGGAGGAAAATAAAGAGAAGCAAGTAGCTATCTTCACAGATGCAAAGTCAGCTGTCTCAATACTGAAGAGCAATAACAGCACAGAAATAGCTGACCTAAGAGCTTATGTTATTGTTATGTTAGTCGACAGATCATCCTCGTTGCACATCGGACCATTCAGTCCATAAGTGCTCGGATCCCCTCCTCAGCAAATCCCGCAGCGTGTAGCGGCTAACGACGCCAGTTCTGTGTTGGTTTATCAATCTTCTTTGGCTTCCTGCGTAGTGTTCTTGTTTGGCCACCCCTCTTTTAATTTGCTGCTCTCGCAGTCTGGCCATTGTTGTAGATTCACAGTCATCACTTGGTTCTTGCAAAAGTCTCACTTCTCGTAGAGCATTCAGAATGTCAGCCTGGTCCATGGCGCGTCCGCCCTCCACAGTAGCCTCACCTGCGAGCTTGTCAGCCCGTTCATTTCCTTGTACTCCCGCATGCCCTGGCACGAAGATGAAACTAATCTTTGCCAGCCGAGACCGCTTCAGAGGCAGCAACCATTCTCTTCGGATCGACCCCTCCTCTATCCTCTTGATCATGTTCATTGAGTCGCTAAGGAAACAAGCCCTAGTGAATGTCTGTGTCTCGAGCCATGTTATTGCTTTACTTACTGCCATGACTTCCATGGTCAGGCTACTTGTGGTTTCAGTGAAAGCACCAGAGTCCTCCTTCACAATTCTCCCTCCGGCCCGAGCTGTAAAGGCCCATGAGCTTCTCACATGTCGGACGACCGACCCATCTGTGTAGATGACCGCGTCACCGTCTAGCGAATTCTCGAAAATCAACGCTTGTACTTCAGCCTCAACAGCAGCCGGATTTTCTTGTCTGCATTTTCTATCTAGTTGGATGCAAACTGAAAAGGATGTGCAGAAGTCTGTTGGCACTTGCACCCACTCCTCGCCAGGTTCTAAGTCCTCAAGTGAACACACCTGTTGAAGAATGTCTTCGGCTTGACCCATCCACGACCGTCCTCTTTTTAACCTGCTGCCCTTCACCTTCCTAATTTCACTATGCAGTGGATGTTGTGTGTTTGCGTTAATTCTGAGGTAGGCGCGTGCCCTGCAAACTTGTATTCTCTCTTCAATGGTTGGAAAATCAAGAAGGTAGCGCATCGCCCTGCATGCTGTATCTCTTGTACATCCAAGAATAATGCGCATAGCTTCATTCTGTATCCTTTCCATCCTTTCTATCTGCTTATGGCTGAGAGTCAGGATTGCCATTGCATACTCCAAAACAGACATGACCAGCCCCTCGTACAGAAGACATAGATGGCGCTGCTCACAGTTTGCTGCCGCCATCACCCGCATCGCTGCCAAACCCCGCTTGGCCTTTGTTATCACCTGGTCTATGTGCACATTATAAGCAAGGCTTCGATCAAACCGTATCCCCAGGTAATTCATTGCCTGCGTTCTTTCCACCGTCTCTGAACACAGCATTACAGTTGGTGTTGGAGTGTTGACAATATGATTATTCAACGAGAACCAAGTCACTGTTGCCTTTGTTGGGTTGACCATTGCCCCAGCTTCATCACACCAAGTACTTATGCGATTGAGTTCGGTTTGTAGTTCCACAGCACCTAAGAGCAGCACTCCATGGTCTAAGCCAGAAATCAAAAAAAGTTGTAATACAGTGGATCCCATCACATTGCAGTATACCTGGAAATGAAGAGGCTGACAGACTGGCAAAAGAGGGCGGGACGACTACCACAGCCTGACATAGACATAACTTACAATGAGGCAAAGAGGGGTTTTTGGATAAAAAAAGCAAAAAAACCCCAAAAAAA
>JACEFZ010022724.1:0-14699 GCA_014155875.1 Cepaea nemoralis
CGGGAAACAATTTTCCCCCCTTGCACTAAACTACACACTGTACTATTGGGACAGCACCTATTTTCACGTCATCATCAAATGATGTCACAAGGGAAATCCCCTGTCTTCAACCTTATCATTAATACCAAGTATATGTCCGTCACTCCCTAGCAACGGGAATACGGCGATACGCTATTAGTACTGCTGCATCGGAAATTGTGACTAACAACTTCCGTCCGGTTCACAACGACCATAGCTGCTGTGCTAAGCAGACCTTACATGAAGTGGGCTGCCATATCCAACTCCATCCTTGGTAGATTATACCAAAACAGATCTTAATTGCTGCAATAAGACTGGGGGTGCCTCGCTGCTGATGTAGCAGTATGTGTATTTTGGGTGGGCAAAACTACAGCACGCTTGAGCATCAGGATGGAATGGGAAGAAGGATGCTCAAGTCGTGACGTAGTTTGTTGTTAGGAACCAGTCAACATCTGGGCCTGGAAGAGAGAAGACGCCATGTTGTATGAAGGTTGTAGAAGATGTCATCAAGATGAAATAAATCTCTATTTGTACTCAAACATAGAACTCGTTAGTCCTATTTATCTGTGCGCTGTTACAAAGGACAGAATTGGTGCCCATGACACAGGATACGAACTTGGAGTGTCGCGGAATCACAATATGCTGTCCAGGTCGAACATCGAACTAAAATCAAAGTTTTGAAGATCTCGTTCTGCTTGCATCAAATACCCAGAGACAGAATTACGGCACGGTTCTATACTTAAGTTGAACGAAAAAGCGAAGTTGATAAATGGCCACTACGTCGTCTGTGAGAATTACAGCAGTCAAAAGCCCGGCTAGGGGTGGTTGTCTGTAAATATTTTTCAGAGTCCTCGTTGCTATCAAGAATCCTAGATGTATAGGCAGTCGTTGTCACCTGAGTTATGAAAGCCGGCTTGCCAGGGTGAGTTGCTGTACAGTGGTGATAATCTCGCTGAGCAAAAGAGGAGAAAGACCAGCACGTTTTTTCTGGATTGTTTGAAATAAGAGGCTCAGGAAAAAGAAACCTTCAAGGCAAGTCGAATCAAGTAGAAACATTTTACTAACAGAGCAGTTGTCTACTTCTCGTGAAGATAGATTGCCTGGAGCGAACTAAAAGCCGCAGAATCCTGACCTTGAGATTTTTTGAGGAATAAGAAGAAATGGAAAGCTTATTAACAGCAGCGATACCGCTAAAGAACTCTCGGAAGTGGGAGGGGCAGACTGGGCTGTCGACCTACTGAAGAGGGGATCCAAATTATCGCTTTACTGAAGTACTCTAATTCTCAAGACGTCGCTTTGATGTGCCCTGTTGTAGGGTGAAAAGAAGCCAGAAGTCTGTTAGGGGCTCAACCAGGGGCTGAAGTTACTGAGACGTTGGAAGAAGAAACTCCCTAACTACCTGAACTGCGTGATCGGTTGGAGGAGCATTTCAAATAACACAGACTCCTAGCGTTTGAATTCTACCTGATAACGAACGTAAAAGAATCCGTCTTTCTTGGATCGGGAGCAAATTAGGGTAATTGGTGAACTTTAAATATTATTTTACGTACAATTGACTAGTTTGAACAATTCTGTTGTGTAAAGTAAATACGATCATATTGTTAATTTAGCTGATTACAAGTGTGAAATTGATTTTATTGCTATATATAGAAATATTTCAGCATGACGGAACAAGATTCATTGGCACAAGTTTTAACGGGGGTAGGAACAGCGGTAGGTAGACTTAATACGGTCATAAAACAACAGGGAATGGCAACTGAAATTGTCAAGTTTAGTGGACAGGCCAGAGATTTTAAAAAGTGGGTAACTTCTATAGAGAAATATGCATATTTGGTGTCAGCATCAGATGAAGAGAAAATGAGACTTGCTTATCAGGCAGCAACAGAACCGGTTTCAGATCATATCCGAAGAAAATTAGAGGCTAGAGTAGATGAGACATGGGAGCAGTTCAAAGACGACCTAGCCCATAAATACGCGGAAATAACGGATCCACAACATGCGTTTTCGGTGTTGAGACAGTCTAAACAAAACACTGGAGAGACGGTACAATTGTTCAGCGATAGGTTGATTAACCTGGCTGAAGAAGCATTCTTAGGACAGAATGTACGAGGAGAGGAGGTGGAGAGGATGTTAGTCGGGATTTTTGTAGATGGCATAAAATCCGATGGATTGAAGTTTAAGCTGATGAGAGAAAACCCCGAGAGGTTATCACAAGCTGTAGATATTGCGGTACAAGAAGAAAATTTGAGACGTAGATTTAGATTGAGAACAGGACGAGAAATAGGAAACTAGTCGAGAAGACAGGATTGAGGAGCCTATGGAGATAGGACAAACAAGGTTCGGATGGAATAGGAGAGGAGGTATACAGACGTTACAAGGTAGTAATAGAAGTGCTTATGATGAAAGAAGACATATGAGGTATCCTACAAGTGAGACAGTAGGTAAAACGAACAACACAAATATAGTCTGTTGGTTTTGTGGTCAACGCGGACATGTTTCTCGTTTTTGTGATAACAGGCGTGTCCAGTCGAATACACAAAGTAGAAATGGTAATAGCAGGTTGAATAGGAATGTTGAAGATAGACACAGGAGTTTTACAGGTACAAGAACGCAGGAAAACCGGCGCCCTACCTATTGAATAGGACCTGTAGTAGGAGGGAAATAATAAGGTCCCAAGGTTTAAAGAATATGTTAATAACAGGCATAGTAGGACGAGTAGAGAATACTTTCAACTAGATGAAATCAAACAGTTTACAGAAAATAAAAACAGATCATAGCTCATGTATAATAGAAATAGGAAAATATAGAGTTCGTACATTAATTGATTCAGGAGCTCAGGTTAGTGTAATTAAAGAAAGTTTTTTTGTATAAAATAATGAGAAATTGTAGAATATTTAAGAGTCATAATAATCTTCACTCTGTTACAGGACAGAATTTACAAGTAATTGGACAGACAATGATCAATTTTAAATTAGGGGGGATCAACGTAAGACATCTTTTTCATGTAGTAAAAGATTTAAATAGAAACATGCTTATAGGAAGAGATTTTTAAATAAAAAAACGGAGTAAGACTTCTCTTTGATTTACACAAATTAAAATTCAAGGACGTGTATGTAGATATGGAAGAAGACATGCATATATCGGCACTAGTTAGAATTAAAATGTCCACGACGTTAAAACCACAGTCGGTTAATTTGATACAAGCCAAGGTAAAGAGAAACCCATATTATGTGGCAGGACACACAGTTAGAATCACTGAATTGCAAAGGGAAGTAATTGATGAGCCTGGTCTTGAGGTCCCGGATGGAATAATATCGTTAGATAAACACTTAACCTTTCCAGTAATGATTATTAACAATACAGGTAGAGAAATTAAATTATACAGAGGATGTGTAATAGCCAAACTAGAACATAACATTAGTGACATATTGGCAACGGATAGAGTAGAAATGTCGGGAACAAATTATTCAAAAACTTCTAGTGAAAGAGTTAATAACAGACGCGGGACGCGGAAGAAGAGGGAACGTACAAATGGATGAATTGATCCATCCATTCAGAAGAAATACAGCCCAAATACATTCACTAGACAAAATGACAAGGGAACAAGAATTGTTGGCACAGTTTAAAAGCTCCACCAGAAAATAAGAAAGTATTAGAACAACTTATAAAAGAAAATCAGGATGTATTTGCAATTAATGATTTAGAATTGGGAAGGACAAAAACAGTTACAATGGAAATAGATACGGGAGACCATCCACCAATTAGTTTAAAACCATATAGAACTCCATTAAGAAATAGGGAAGTTGTTGAAAAGGCAATAGAAGATATGTTGAAAGCAGGGATAATAACAAGATCGAAGTCAGAATGGTCATCTCCGATAGTAATTGTGACCAAACCTGATGGTTCAAATCGGTTCTGCTGTGACTATCGGGCGTTTAACAAAATCACTAAGAATGTAGCGTACCCATTGCCGGTGATTGATGATATTTTGGGGTTGCTTAATGGCTCTACATTCTTCACGACACTAGACGCAAGATCAGGATTCTGGTGTATCCCGATGTCGGAAGACGCTCAAAAGAAGAGTGCTTTTTGTACTCATATGGGTTCTTACGAATTCTTACGAATGCCATTCGGGGTTCGAACGGCTCCATCTCACTACATGCTGTTAATAAATGAGGTATTAGAGGGTATGCAAAAGTTTGCATTGGCATACATAGACGACATTCTAATCTATACAGCAGGGGATGTGGATGATCACTTAAAACATGTCCCGATTAGTATTCGACAGATTAAGAGTACATGATGTTAAATTGAAGCTTAGTAAATGCCAGTTTTTAAAAAAAGAAACAAAATATTTGGGGTATATTATTATTAGAGACGGAATTAAACCAGACCAAGACAAAATAAAGGTTATTAAAGAGTTACCTCCTCCAACTAACGTAAAAGAAGTGCGTGCTTTTATTGGAACCTGTGGGTATTATAGGCGCTTTATCCCAGGGTTTTCAAAAATAGCAGAACCAATTACTAATTTAACGGGCAAATACGCTAGATTTAAGTGGGATGATGAGTGTCAAAAAGCGTTCGAGTTTTTAAAAAAAAAGTTTAAAAGTGGTACCACTATTGACGCATCCAGATTTGAATAAACAGTTAATACTATATACAGATGCTTCGGATAATGCTATAGGAGCGTGTTTGGTTCAACCATATGAAGGAAAAGAATCTGGAATACCAGGAGTTAAAAATTTAAAGGCCCAATTTATTTCTTGTCTCAAAACTTAGCAGGTCTCAAAAGAAATGGTCGACTATTGAGAAAGAGGCTTATGCTATTCATTATGCTCTACAGAAACTTAACTACTATTTACATAACGCAAATTTGGTTATTAGAGCTGACCATAATTTGCGTTATGTAAATAGTAGTTAAGTTTCTGTAGAGCATAATGAATAGCATAAGCCTCTTTCTCAATAGTCGACCATTTCTTTTGAGACCTGCTAAGTTTATGAGACAAGAAATAAATTGCCTTTCATTTTTAACTCCTGGTATTCCAGATTCTTTTCCTTCATATGGTTGAACCAAACACGCTCCTATAGCATTATCCGAAGCATCTGTATATAGTATTAACTGTTTATTCAAATCTGGATGCGTCAATAGTGGTACCACTGTAAACTGTTTTTTAAAAACTCGAACGCTTTTTGACACTCATCATCCCACTTAAATCTAGCGTATTTGCCCGTTAAATTAGTAATTGGTTCTGCTATTTTTGAAAACCCTGGGATAAAGCGCCTATAATACCCACAGGTTCCAATAAAAGCACGCACTTCTTTTACGTTAGTTGGAGGAGGAAAACTCTTTAATAACCTTTATTTGTCTTGGTCGGGTTTTAATTCCGTCTCTAATAATAATATACCCCAAATATTTTGTTTCTGTTTTAAAAACTGGCATTTACTAAGCTTCAATTTAACATCATGTACTCTTAATCTGTCGAAATACAAATCTGACATGTTTTTAAGTGATCACCCACACCCCCTGCTGTATAGATTAGAATTTTCGTCTATGTATGCCAATGCAAACTTTTGCATACCCTCTAATACCTCTTTTATTAACAGCATGTAGGGGAGATGGAGCCGTTCGAACCCCGAATGGCATTCGTAAGAATTCGTAAGAACCCATATGAGTAAAAAAAAAGCACTCTTCTTTTGAGCGTCTTCCGACATCGGGATACACCAGAATCCTGATCTTGCGTCTAGTGTCGTGAAGAATGTAGAGCCATTAAGCAACCCCAAAATATCATCAATCACCCGGGAATGGGTACGCTACATTCTTAGTGATTTTGTTCAACGCCCGATAGTCACAGCAGAACCGATTTGAACCATCAGGTTTGGTCACAATTACTATCGGAGATGACCATTCTGACTTCGATCTTGTTATTATCCCTGCTTTCAACATATCTTCTATTGCCTTTTCAACAACTTCCCTATTTCTTAATGGAGTTCTATATGGTTTTAAACTAATTGGTGGATGGTCTCCCGTATCTATTTTCCATTGTAACTGTTTTTGTCCTTCCCAATTCTAAATCATTAATTGCAAATACATCCTGATTTTTTTTTTATAAGTTGTTCTAATACTTTCTTATTTTCTGGTGGAGCTTTTAACTGTGCCAACAATTCTTGTTCCCTTGTCATTTTGTCTAGTGAATGTTTTGGGCTGTATTTTTTCTGAATGGATGGATCAATCATCCATTTGTACGTTCCCTCTTCTTCCGCGTCCGCGTCTGTTATTAACTCTTTCACTAGAAGTTTTTGAATAATTTGTTCCCGACATTTCTACTCTATCCGTTGCCAATATGTCACTAATGTTATGTTCTAGTTGGCTATTAAACATCCTCTGTATAATTTAATTTCTCTACCTGTATTGTTAATAATCATTACTGGAAAGGTTAAGTGTTTATCTAACGATATTATTCCATCCGGGACCTCAAGACCAGGCTCATAAATTTAAACTTCCCTTTGCAATTCAGTGATTCTAACTGTGTGTCCCTGCCCCCATAATAGGGTTTCTCTTTACCTTGGCTTGTATCAAATTAACCGACTGTGGTTTTTAAAAAAGTCGTGGACATTTTAATTCTAACTAGTGCCGATATATGCATGTCTTCTTCCATATCTACATACACGTCCTTGAATTTTAATTTGTGTAATCAAAGAGAAGTCTTACTCCGTTTTTTTATTTAAAAATCTCTTCCTATAAGCATGTTTCTATTTAAATCTTTACTACATGAAAAAGATGTCTTACGTTTGACCCCCTAATTTAAAATTGATCATTGTCTGTCCAATTACTTGTAAATTCTGCCCTGAACAGAGTGAAGATTATTAGACTTTTAAAAATATTCTACAATTTTTTCATTTTTTATACAAAAAACTTTCTTTAATTACACTAACCTGACTCCGAATCAAATTAATGTACGAATCTATATTTTCCTTTTTTCTATTATACATGAGCTTGATTGTTTTATTTTCTGTAAACTGTTTGATTTCATCTAGTTGAAAGTTTTCTCTACTCGCCCTACTATGCCTGTTATTAACTATTTTTTAAAACCTTGGGCCCTTTATTATTTTTCCCTCCTACTACAGTCCTATTCAATAGGTAGGGCGCCGGTTTTCCTGCTTCTTGTACCTGTAAAACTCCTGGTCTATCTTCAAATTCCTATTCAACCTGCTATTCCATTTTACTTTGTGTTTCGACTGGACACCCCCTGTTATCCAAAAACGAGAAACATGTCCCCCTTGACCAAAAAAAAAAACAGACTATATTTGTTTTGTTCGTTTTACCTATGTCTCACTTGTAGGATACCTCATATTTTTTTCTTTCATCATAAGACTTTATTACTCCCTTGAACTCTGTATACCTCCTCTCCTATTCCCATCCGAACCTTGTTTGTTTCCATCTCCATAGGGGCCTCAATCCTGTTTCTCGACTAGTTCCATTCTCGTCCTGTTCTCAATCTAAATCTACGTCTTTTAATTTTCTTCTTGTACCGAATACTACAGTTGTGATAACCTCTCGGGGGGTTTTTTCTCATCAGCTTAAACCCTTTAATCCATCGGATTTTTATGCATCTACAAAAATCCGACTAAATCCCCTCCACCTCCTCTCCTCGTCATTCTGTCCTTTAAGAATGCTTCTTCAGCCAGGTTAATCAAAACCTATCGCTGAACAATTGTACCGTCTCTCCAGTGTTTTTTTTAGACTGTCTCAACACCGAAAACCATGTTGTGGATCCGTTTTTCCGCGTATTATGGGCTAGGGTCTTTGAACTGCTCCCAGTCTCATCTACTCTAGCCTCTAATTTTTTTGGATAGATCTGAAACCGGTTCTGTTGCTGGAAAGCAAGTTCATTTTTTTTCTTTATCTGATGCTGACACCAAAAAGGGAAAAATTTCTTTATTTGAAGTTTTCCCCCAAATTTTTTAAAAAAAAATCTGGGGGGTGGGCCACTAAAAAATTGAAAAATTTTTTGTTGCCATTTCCCCCCGGTTTTTTTTTATGGGGCCGTATTAAAAGGGGTTTACCCAAACCCCCCTTTTTCCTTTCCCCCCTTTTAAAAAAAAAATTTGGGGCCAAAGGGGAATTTTTTGTTTTCCTCATGCTTGGGAAAAAAAAAAATTTTTATTTTAATTTGCAATAAAAAACAATTTTTTACCCCTTGTAATCAGGTAAATTTAAAAAAAATATGATCGGGATTTTTAAATTTTTAAACAACCCGAAAAAATTTTTTCCAAAAAAAAATTTAAAAATTTTTACGGGAAAAAATTTTAAAAATTTTAAAAATTCACCCCCAATTTTCCCTAATTTTTCTCCCGATCCCAAAAAAAAAAACGGATTTTTTTTCGTTTGTTATCCCGGTAGAATTCCCAAAAAAGCTTTGGGGGTCCCGTGTTATTTGAAAAAAGCCCCCTTTTTTTTTTTTTCCAAAAAAACCCAAACACGCAGTTTTTTAGGTAGTTTTGGGGGGGTTTTTTTTTTCCAAAAAAAATTTCCCCCAAATAAACTTCAGGGCCCCCGGTTTTTGGGCCCCCAAAAAAGACCCCCTTTTGGGTTTTTTTTTTTCCCCCCCTACCAAAA
Source organism: Cepaea nemoralis (assembly GCA_014155875.1). Lineage (NCBI taxonomy): Eukaryota > Metazoa > Mollusca > Gastropoda > Stylommatophora > Helicidae > Cepaea > Cepaea nemoralis. Next base: position 8,636 of record JACEFZ010022724.1, read on the forward strand.
AAAGGGGACATTCCCAAAAAACCGGGGGCGTTCCCCCTTTAAGGGGAAATTTTGGGGTTTTCTTTCCCGTAAAAAAGGGGGATAAAATTTTGGGCCCCCCTCTTCAAATGGGGGTTTGACCAAGGCCCCCGTCTTTTCCCCCTTCCCCCTTCCGAGAGTTTTTTTTACCCCGGGAACGCTGCTGTTTTAAAAAGCTTTTTCCCCCTTTTTTTCTTATTCCTCAAAAAAAAAAAAAATTTAAAGGGCAGGATTTTTTGGGGGGCTTTTGTTTTGCCCCCAAAGGGAAAATTCCCTTTTTTCCCCCGGGGAAAGGAAAATTTGGGAAAACCCCTGCTCTGTTGTTTTAAAAAAATTTTTACTTGAAATTTGGGACCCTTTTTTTTGAAGGGGGTTTTTTTTTTCCTGAATCCTTTTTATTTTTAAAAAAAATTTCCCGGAAAAAAAAAAAAGTTTTCGGGGGCCCTTTTTTTCCCCTTTTGCTCAAAACCCAAAAATTATCACCCCCCCTTTTTTACAGGCCCAAAAATCCAAAAAAACCCTTTGGCCAAAACCCCCGGGTTTTTAAAAAAAAACCCCAAGGGGGGAAAAAAACGGGGGCTGCCTTTTACATCTAGGAATTTTTGATAGCAAAAAAGGGGGGGGGGGGGACTCTGAAAAAAAAAATTTTTTAAAAAAAAAAAAACCCCCCCCCAGCCCGGGGTTTTTAAAATTTTCTTTTAAAATTTCAAAAAACGGAAAGTAAAGGGGGCCCTTTTTTCAAAATTCGCTTTTTTTGTTCCCAAAAATTTAAAAATAAAAAAACCGGTTTTCCCTTTTAAATTTTGTCTCTGGGTATTTTTAGCAAGGGGGAGAAGAAAATCTTTTAAAAAAAAAAATTTTTATTTTTTGTTTTGATGTTTTTGAAACCCGGACAAACATATTTTGGGGGATTCCCCCCGACCCCCTCCCAAATTTTTGTATTTCCCGTGTCAAAAGGGCACCAAATTTTGGGCCTTTTTTAAAAAAAAGCGCACAGGGTAAAAAACAACGGGGGTTTTTTTGTTTGGGGGGTACAAAATTTGGAAATTTTTTTTTTATCCTTTTTGACATTTCTTTACAAAAACCCTTTATTTTCAACTGGGGGTTTTTTCTTTTTTTTCCAGGGCCCAAAGGGGTTTTTGACTGGGTTTTCCTTTAAAAAACAAACAAAAAAGTCCCCCGGGGCCTTTTAGCATCCTTTTTTTTCCCCCTTTTCCCTCCCCGATGGCTCAAAAACGTGCTGTATTTTTGGGGCCCCCCAAAAAAAAAAACCCTTTCTGCTACATCCCGCCAAACGAGGGGCCCCAACCCCCCGTTCCCTTTTTTGCAGGGAAAAATTTAAAAAATCTGTTTTTTTGGGAAAAATCTTAACCCCAAGGGGTGGGTTGGATATGGCAAAAACCCCCCCTTTTATGTTAAAAAGGGCCCGCTTTTGGGGAAAAGCAGCTATTGGGGGGGCCCCCTTTTGAAAAAAGGGGGGGGGGAAGGGTTGGGTTTGTCCCCCAATTTTTTCCCATTTCCCCGGGAGTCTAATAGGTACCGCCGGATTTTCCCCTTTTGGGGGGGGGAGTTGGGGCGGGGCATTTTTTTAAAAATTGGTAATTTAAAGATAAGGGGGTTTAAGACAGGGGGTTTTCCCCTTGTGGGGCACAAATTTTTTTGATTTACCCTGGGGAAAAAAGGTCTGTTCCCCAAAAAGTTTTCCAAAATGTGGGAGGTTTTTTTGTGCAAACAAAAAAGGGCGCCGGGGGGGGGCCAAATTAGACGGGCATTTTTAAGGGGCCCATTGGCCGCTGTACTTTAAATCCAAGGGGAAAGTAAAAAAAAGGGGGGAATTTTTAGCTAAAAAGTAGTTTTTTTGGGGGATTAAAATAGTTTATCTTTGGGTTTATTTTTGTCACAGGGGGATGGAAAAAGGGTTGGGTGATTTATTGATGGAAAGATGAAAAAGGGGTGATGATGGGTGATGATGGGATTTATGATGAAAGGGTGAAAATTGGGTGATTTTGGGGTTTGGGGTTTTATGATGGGGTGAAAGGGGCAGGGGCCCGGGGGGGGACCCCCCCAAACAGGAAAAGGGGGCAACTAGTTTGGTTTTGGTTTTTGGGGAGGGCGTGTTGGGATAAAATTTAAATTTAAAATAGGGTGGGGGTTTTTATAGGTGCTTGAGTATTGGGTTGGGGGTAAAAATGGGGGGGAGGGGGTTTGGGGAAACTGGGTGAAAGTTTGGTATGGGGTTCAGTAAGCTGTGTTTAAATAAAGGTTTTGTAAAATTTTGGTTTTGTAAGGCCCGATGTTTTATGTTTTAAAATAGGCAGGGGGTTTTAAAGTAGGCAGGGGGGTGTTTTAAGGGAAAAGGCAAGGGGTTTTAAGTAGGCAAAGGGGGGTTTAAATTGGGGAGGGGGGGTGGTTTAAGGGTTTGGGAGGTGGGGGGAAGAAGCTAGGGGTGTTTAAATAGGGGGGGAAGGGGGTTTTTTAAAATAAATAGGTGTGTATCATTATATTTTGTTTTAAATTTCCAGAGCAGCCCCCGCTATGATACTCTTGGGGGCTAGCTCCACAAAGAGCCACCTCACACAATGCACGCCTCCTGGTGGGTGTGCTCCGCTTGTCTGTCTCAGTCGGTGGTAAAAACGTCGACACTGGCCCGGGTCGGTCGGATATGCTGGTAAAAATCAATAACTGTGTCTTTTCCAACCGTATAAAAACACAAAGAAATACGGGTTTATAGAAGAAAAAAAAACGAAAAAATACAGGACGTTTCGGCTATTAGTCCTCATCGCAAAAAAAAATACATACCAAACACAACATATAATCACAGGAAGATCCTCCAGTGAAATAGGCACTAAGAACACGATGATACAAATGCCCCGTCCGCCTCTTTTCTTCGTCACTACAGAAATGAAAAAAAAAACTAGTGAAACCACCCTAGCACAAACATATAGGGTTTTTTCCCCGCACACATTTATGGTCGGGTGCACATTTTTTTAGCACATTTTGTGCGTTTAAGCGGGTTTGATAAACATATGAAAAGCTATACCTTTTTCACTGGGGCCCACGAGTGAAAATTTAGCTGAAGGATGGGGCATTTGCCTTTCGCTATGAGGGGGAAAGGGGGGACTGATCACCTATCCTCTGTGCACTCAGGCCTAACAAATGTGAAGGTACTTGCATTTGACATGCTCACAACAGGTTCGGGACAGATAATGTCCGTCACGTTTTTGTCAGTCCATAATCAAGACCCACTTGTAGTGACTGAACGGGCGCTTTGGGTTAACGGTTAGAATGTTATGCTATCAGTGGATGAGCGCAGTTGGGGATAAAGTTTCTATGTCAGTGTCGTCGCTCGCTACGATGGGAAAGACTGGCGATTTATTCCCCTTTCATTCAAGCTTTTAAAAAAGTGATGGTCGTAAGGGTGTAGGGTATCAGCAGTAAGTTTCCAGCCAGGGGGTTGCAATGTAACGGGGTGATATTTTAAGACATCACCTCTCGAGTCATAAAATTGATCTATACATGTAAGGGAAAAAGCACCATATACTCGCAATAAATAAGACATTCTTCGGGTCTGTCGTGAGGGGAAAAAAAGGGGGGGGGGGGGGAGTATGTCGTCGCGCGAAGGTTTTGGGGACAAGAGAGAAAAAAGAGGGTGTGGACAGAATGAAAACACCAAAAACCTACAAGGCATGGACTAGAAGAATAAGAGGGACACCACATGCCCAATTGGCCTCAAAGAAAGTCAAAAAAAAAAAACCCTTAAAATTTTCAAAGTACTGCCTGGATTAAGTACTGAGTAATCTTTCCGTGGATCAAGTTGTTATTATGGGGCTTGTTGGGATGTTTATTTTTCTTGAAATTTCACTTTGATACCGAAATCTTAATGCAGACTCTTTCACGCCGATCACTTCCTCTAATTTGACCCAGGGAGGTCCGTTGGGAGTAACAGTAATGGCAATTACACACCTCGAGGGCATTGACACGCCGTGCTGACCCTTTTTGGTTGGTAGACCAATGGTGGCTGGTGGGGACAGTGTCGTGCAAACCGAATTGACTTCCCCAAAAGCATTCCTGGTCCCCTTTTTTAAGCAGGCTCGGCCGGGGGGAGCCCCCAGGTCAAGTGTAACTATCCGAACCCTACCGGTGCGGATTGAACACGTGACCTGGCTCTGTTGGTTGGTTTTTAGTGGTACCCTGCAGACAAGTCAAACAAGTGCCAACCCCTACCACACAAGGATATGCCACCTCGGGTCGATTATTTCGTCAAACTGAGTGCTCATTCATTTTGAGTTGACGGTCCCAAACCCGAGTTTATCCCATCATCATCGTCATGACGCAGGTTCTTTGTAGAACGTTGACTTCCGCGGTGATGAATCCATGGGGTATACACTGGTAGTTTCCACATTGTGGGAGGGGAGCATCCACAGAGCTTTCAACTAGGGGGGCCCCCAGTCGCTGGTAAAAAAATTTTTAGTTGTCAGGGTAAAGAGTAAGTACACGGGTCCTTGGTACTCTAGATCTGGTTGCCTAGAATTCGTATTTTTTTTGTATGTTTTCCCCAGGTTTGGGGCCCACTGTTTTTTCCCTGGCTTTTTGTCTTGGGCGGGAAAGAGGCCCAATTTGGGCCCAAACATTGGGCATCCTGTTTTGCTTTTTCCCGGGGCGGGGGAAATGGGGGGAGGGGGGCGAGGGACTTGGGCCAGCATTTACGTTTTCCCGTTTCGTTTTTAATGGGCGGGGGAGGGGGGGGGGGAACGAGGCCCCCCTTGGGCCAGCATGGGCGTTCTTTTTACGCTAAATGGGGGGGGGGGGGGGGGGCAAAAAACGAGGGACTTGACCCGGGGGAAAGGAAAGGGCCCGTTTCGCTCCCCAAAGGGGGGGGGAAGGGGGGGCCCCGGATGATCACTCTATTCCCCGGGGAAGGGGGGGCCCTTTTCCTTTAAAAGCTCTCAGGAGGGGGGGGGGGGGGGGCAGGGGCGGGGCACTTTGGGGGCCCCGCATGAGGGCCTTTTACCGGCTTCTCCGGGGGGGGGGGGGGGGGGAAAGGGCGAGCCCCTTGGGGCCCCGGAAAAGGGCATCCGTTTCGGGTCTCCCGGAAAGGGGGGGGACGAAACACTTGAAACCCGCATGGGAAATCCTGTTTCCGGGTCTCGGGGGGGGGGGGGGGGGGGAAGGGGCGAAGGCCCCCCTTGGGCCAGCAAAGGGAAAAATTTTGTACCCCTTTTTCCGGGGAAGGGGGGGGAAAGGGGGCGAGCAAATTGAAAACCCGGGATTGGGGCCCTCCTGTACGAATTTTTCCGGGGGGGGGGGGGGGGGGGGCAGGACAAAACACTTGACCAGCAAAAAAAACCTGTACGCTTCCTTTTGGGGGGGGGGGGGGGGGGAAGGGAGGGGGGCGGGTTTAAATTGGGGGAAAAACCAAGGGAGGAAAAATCCTGTTTCGCTCCTTTTGGGGGTTTTTGGGGGGGGGGGGGCAGGGAGAAAACTTGAACCCCCGGCCAAAAAGGGGGGCATTTCTGTTTTCCCCTTTTAAAAAGGGAAAGGCCCGGACGAGTGGGGAAAGGGAAATTTAATTAAACTGGATGTTAAATTTTTAAAAAAAAGTTGCCCCGTTTTCAAGGAAGGGGGGTTTAAATCCAACCCCAAAAAAAAAAAAAAGCCGTGCGGGGAGGCCCAAAAAGAATAGGGCAAACCAAACAAAAGAAAAACCCCCCCCCCCGGGCGGGGGCAGTTTTTACAAAAGTCCTGGTTGGGTAATTGAGGGAAAAGGAAAAAGGGCCCCCTTATGGATAAAAAAGTTCCCATGTGCAGGGGGAGGGGGGTTAAACGGGGGTTTGGCTAAAGTTAAAAAATCACCCCACTACCCGCCCCCCCTTGGCCCTCTTGAAAGGGGGGCAATTTGTTTTTTGCATTGTGCTTGAGAAAAAAAATTTTTAATTAAACTTTCATTTCGAATGTTGGGGGCTAAACTTTAACCCAAATTTAGAGTAAAGGTTCGGCCCCTAGGGGGTGCATTTTTTGGCCCCCCAATAACAAAATTGGGGTCCAA
>JACEFZ010022725.1:0-15443 GCA_014155875.1 Cepaea nemoralis
ATCTAAACGGGCAAAAAAAGCAAAGTTTTTTGGTACACTTCGCTGAACAATAAAAGTGACCTATGGTAATTTCGATAAAGACTTTAGAAAGTAAGAATGCACCGATCCTTCCTTCAACAGGGCCTCAATCATTCCTGTACACGGGTGTGCATGAGCAGAACTACATTCCCATAGTGATGGCATACGCGTCGTGCGTTGGACCTTTTGCTTCTGGTGGGAAAAGCTGCGCAAGAAGTCAGAGCAGTATCTCCTTTTGCGTAAGTATCTGTTTTCTATGAACGTGTCTATCTTTTGTGTAAGTATCTGCGTTTTGTGAACGTATTTTGTTTGTAAACGTGTCTGTCTTTTGTGAAAGTGTCTTGTCTTTTGTGTAAGTGCGCGTTTTTTTTTTTTTTAGTGCGAACATTGCCTTTTTTGTAAGTGTCTGCTTTATTTATGTTCCCCAATAGATAAAATGGGATCATGTGGTCTATCATGTGGTCTATTAGGCCGTTCGCTCTGAAACTGCTGGTGCGATGATGGCGAGGTAAGGCGTACAATCCCAACAACTGAACGTAGGATTGTCTAGAAAATGAACCTGGGGTTGATGGCATCGTCCTACATGGGACATACAGCATTAGAAAGCTATCTCTCGACATCCAGGAAGTCATGACATTACTGGTGGTGGTGGTAGTAGTTGTTGTATTTGTAGCGGTGGCCAATCAAGAAGGGCGCACTATTGGGGCGTGCAATGTCTTCAGGCCTTTTCTCCCATTTTTAGTGAAAATATGAGAAATTTAGAAGATATGTGCAAGCATTCTTATCATTGAATGCGAAAATGCGACACTAATGCCCAAAAGAATTCAGGAGCTTACTAATCAAAGAACAAGTACATCAGCAGGCTGCCTAAAGACAAAGGATGGAAGGTTCATAATAGAAAAAGATCAGATCTTACATGTATGGTAAGATTACGTGAAAAACCTATATGACGATAACAGAGACGAACAGTATGATGTTCAAAATAATAATGAAGGACCAGCAATTTTGAAGATGGAGGTTCAGAATGCTCTTAGCCATATGTAATCTGGCAAGACCCCAGGTTCAGACAGCGTCACAACAGAAATGATTAATGCTTTAGAAGAATATGGAATAGATAAAGTTACCAGTCTGCTTAATACAATATATGATACTGGAAATATACGTCAGGAGTTATGTAATTCTGTATTTATTGCAATCCCAAAGAAATCCGGAGCCTTGGAATGTGATCAACATCGAATAATTAGTATAATGAGTCACATCACGAAGATTTTGCTAAGAATTATCATGCAAAGAGTTAGGAGGAAAATACAACCTGAAATAGGAGAAGAACAATGTGGGTTTGTAGAAGGAAATGGTACAGTAAATGCTGTGTATATACTGAGAACCGTAATCGAACGTTCTATAGAAGTAAACAAAGATCTACACCTTTGCTTTATTGACTACACAAAGGCTTTTGATAAAGTGAGACATGTCAACATGATAAGGATGCTTGAAGATCTACAAATTGATGGAAAGACCTTAGACTTGTAAAAAACATATATTGGAAACATCAAGCTGCCATCAGAGTTGATAATGATAGTAAGTCAATATCAGCCTATTAACAGAGGTGTGAGACAGGGATGTGTAATGTCTCCAGATCTTTTTTCCCTGTACAGTGAAAATATTTTCAGAAATATAGAAGATATGGAAGGAATCAACATTGGGGGAAGAATACATCGAACGAACGAACGAACGAAACAATCTTATTTTCAAAGGGTTAAGTATTGGGCACGCAGGCCCGTCTGAATTCTGCCCTTCTTCTCTATTTCCTCTCATACATTCTTTCATTCAACATCACTTAGGAAGCTAATCTTTGACAACAAAAGAACAATTAAACATTAAAACGCATGAAAAATAATCAATAATAGATGACTCACTATAGGCAATGTTTAAAATGGGCATTATAAATACCTAAGGAAAGGTGTAACGTGCTATACATATGTGAATGTTTATTGGCTAGTTGTCGTTTGAGACAATTTTCCATTATTATTGTTTTGTTTGTTTTCATTTTTTTTTCAATAACAACAATAACATTAGATATGCAGATGATACAGTCTTGATTGCAAACAATGAACAGCACCTGCAACATTTAGTAGATGCATTTGTTGCACACAGTGAGCAACTAGGGTTAGAATTGAATATTAATAAGACACAGATTATGGTCGTCACTGTGAAGAAGGAAATGCCACAATGTGATATACGAATAAATGGGCATATTCTTAAGCAAGTTAATCGGTACAGTTATCTCGGAACAGTCATAACATCTGATGGGAGATGCCTTGAAGAGATTAGAACAAGAATTGTCATTGCGAAGGTAGCCTTTTGCAAGATGAAAAACATACTGACCAATTGAAACGAGAAAAAGAGTGTTGAAATGCTACATAGAACCTGTACTTTTGTATGGATGTGAAGCGTGGACAATGAGTAGTCAAGCTGAAAAACATCTGATGGCTGTGGAAATGCGGTTTCTAGGGGAAATGCAAAGAATACCATGGACAGGCAGAAAAACCAATGAACAAGTCCTTCAAGAAACAAATGAAGATCGTAAACTGATTAGAGTAATTAGACGTTAGTTAGTTAGTCTTTCCTCTTGCGCCTAAGACTGCGCATAGGGCAGAAGTCATGGCTCTCCATGTCTGGCGGTTCGCTGCCACCTGTTGTAGATCTTGGATGTTTGTTTAGCCGTTGAATGAGCCCTCTCTGATGATGGTTCTACTCAGGGTCTCTCTTGGACTTCCCCGTTTTCTTTTCCCTAACGGTGTCCATATGAGGGCTTGGTAGGGAGACTCTTGTCTTGTCCATTCTCAGTACATGGCCGAGGTAGTTCCAACGGCGTTTTCTTATAAAATTGGATACAATATCTTGCTTAGCCTCTTGTCTTATTTGCGTATTGTTTCTGAAATTTGTCCAGTGTAGGTGTAGAATTCTTCTAAGACATTTGTTCTCAACATTGTCTAATTTTTTAAATCTAAAGCTACCGTTGATTTCCACCTCTCACATCCGTACGTAAGCACGGGAATCAAAAGTTTTAAAGTTTTCATTAGGTGTAGACAGTCAAAATGTTTTGGGCATGTTATGAGAAGAACATACTTGGAGCAATTGGTGATAATTGGCAAGAGATCACAGAAGGGATGGGATCAACCCCTATAGTAGCAATGGAGAAAATGGGTAGGACACAAGCACTGAGAGAACGTAGAGATACAAAAACACTAATACAAGCAGACAAGTTCCTCAGCTTGCCAGGCCACCCTATGAAGAACCGATTTGAAAACTTAGCTATGGGGCGGTTGAAAATAAGTAGTTTTATCTACCAGGCCAAACGACATTGCAGAGAAACCACCATCTTCCCACAGTTGGTATCTCACTGACAATTATTCCAGAGCGAACTCCATGGAAAGATGAAAATAGACTATCGCTACAAATCCAGACAAAAGTGGGAGAAATATTTGATAAGGAAGGACAGAACAGTGTACAGCGCAGAACAGCCACTCTCTGCTTCCTTGATGACGAATACCTATAGGATCTCTGGATCCGAGTCTACACAGATGGGTCAGCTCAAAATGCTGGTCGAAATTGAGGAGCGGGAGTGTATATAGAATACACAAATGCAAAATCGTAATAGAGGCACCCCTGTCTGGGAAATTACCAGTTCTAAGGACACTACTTTCTGAACTTAGCAGTCAGCATAAGGTCACCATACAGTGGATACCATTCCACTGTGGAGTACCCGGAAACGACAGAGCTGATCGATTGGCTAAGGAAGGCGCAAAAGAAGAACAGCCTGATGTGCCCATTACATTCCACCAAAAGAAAAGAATGATCAAATCAGTCAGAAGGCCACCAAACCCTACTCAAGACGACTACCACGTTATGGACAGACCAGAACAGGTCATTATTCTGCGCCTCAGAACAGGACACAATATATTACGCAACCACATGTATATAAAAAATTCAAGCAAGATCGGTGACTCAGTCATATGCACATGTGGTTTGGCGTCGCAAACAGCAGAGCACATACTCTAGGACTGTCCAAACTACAACATATCCAGGCGAACCTTCTGGCCTAGAGAGACAACAGTGGAAGATAAACTCTATGGACCGCTGAATGAACTAAAAAGACTTAGATTCATACAAGAGACAAGATTGCAGTTATAGAACGAACGAACGAACGAACGAACTTTATTTTCAAAGGGTATCAAATTGGGCACGCAGGCTCGTCTTACATTCGGCCCTTCCAATCACTCATCTTTTGTTCATCAGTGCATAGTGCATTCACATAGGGGAAAAAAACATTGTCAAATGAATGTTGTAAACATAAACAAACAAAAAACATAAAAAAAGGCTGCACGAGAGACACCAGCTGTGTAGCAATGAGATACCTCCTTGACTTCCCGACAATGGAACACAGGATCAAGATCTGGAGAGCTCGTGCATACTTAAAAATAAGTGCAGATGAGCAGCACCCTCTGCATGACGCTATATTCAGAGAAAAGGGTGACAGGCTAAAGAGGGGAAAATCATGGATGGGTCGGGCGGAAGATGTCGTCAGACAGGTCTGCAGTCTTACCAGTATCAACCCCGGCAAGGAATGGGTGCTGGTGCCTCCAGCTTTTAAGTGCACTTTCTCCTGCATTATTACACTCGACAGACGGTGCAGAGAGCAGAACCCTGCCGCTGTCAATGCAGAGGTTAACGCGCTCATCTATGAACACTCAGATAGTCCCGAAGTGCTCATCTATACAGATGGATCTGTGGTAAAGCAGCAGAGAAGTGCGTGGGCATTTACAGCCCGTTCAGCGGGTCGAATCGTTCAAGAATCCAGTGGTGCCCGCTCTATGACCACGAGCAGCATGACGATGGAGGTGATGTCAGTTACACAGGCTTTCATATGGCTGGAGTCACAGCATTATACCAACGTGTGTGTACTAAGTGATTCAATGAGCATGATTCAGAAGGTCGAAGCTGGATCTGTACGTAGACAGTGGACTGAATCGCTGCGGAAATCTGTTGTCCGTAAAGTCACCTTCATCTTCGTCCCGGGACATGCGGGAGTCGAGGGAAATGAACGAGCTGACAAACTGGCTGGATCTGCACCCCCTGTAGATGGCCAGCCCATGGATCGTGCCGATGTTATTAACGTCCTTAAAGATATGGCGAGAACAGAGGACTTTGACGTCAATGATTCCACATCGCTGTCCAGGATGAAAGACCTGGGAGTAAGAATCGGCACAGCCAGACGCGAGAGGTACATCGGGATAACAAAGCGCCTCGTCAACCAACACAGAACTGGCACTATTAGCCACCGGACGCTGATGCATATGCTGGGGGGAGGATCTGTGCACCTATGGACATGTCCGGAGTGCAACGAAGATACCCCAACTGATAACTGATAACTGAAACATAAACAATGCATTTTACCATGTTATGAGATAAATTCCCCACCCACCCATCCCCTATCCATCCGCGTGTCCTCCACGCACACATCCACCACCCAACCACACACATGCCCACAGGCTCATACATGACCCCATCCATCCACCCTTCCCCTAACCAACACATCCCACACACACAGCCACATACACCATCTCCCCACTCACACACACACATCACCCACCCACCACACACCCCTCCACACACATCCCCCACCCACCCACACACAAACCCAGGCACACATGCATGCATCCACCCATCCATCACCCACCCACACATCCCACACCTTCACACATCTCCCTACCCACACGCACACACCCGCCACCCATCCCATAACCTACCAACACTCACCCACCCACATATCCTCCTCCACCACCCACCCACACACCAAAACCACTAAGCCAAACACACATCCATCAATCACATATCCAACACCCACACACACATATTCCCGCCAACTCACATATCCCGAACCTCCCACACACAAAACCCGCTCCCACCCACACATCCCCCACTTACACACATCCCCCACCCACACAATCTCCCCCACCCACACATCCCGCACCCACACACACACACATCCCTCACCCACCCCAACCTACACACACTCACCCTCCCACACATCTTCCACCCACCCACTCTCTAACCCCCCCCCCCCCCCCCCGATCTCCAATCCACAATCACACATCCCTTAACTACACATCTCACCACCCATACGCTCCCACATCCCCGCACTCATACACACATCCCCACCCACCAACACATTCCTTATCCAAAAACACACACTTCCCACCCACACACACACCCCACCACCCACATATACCTCACCCACATACATCAGATTTCAAGCGAACGAAAGAAGAAGAAGAAGAACAGCTAGAATCTGTTTGTTTTTGTTTGTTTTGTTTTTTTAAAGATTGTTTTTGTTTTAAACATGTCAACACAAAAATAAACAAACAAATCTAAATTTACATAAATACGGATTAAAAGAAAATGTAGATAACTCTGGAAAGAGTGAAATAAAATGGTAAGACACATAATTCAGTGATGATAAACTTGATACTTATATAGCAATTCATTGATGATAAAGTTGATACTTATATAGCAATTCAGTGATCATAAAGTTGCTACCTATATAGCAATTCAGTGATGATAAAGTTGATATTTATATAGCAGTTCGGTGATGATAAAGTTGATATATATATCATCCTGTGGCCATATATATATATGGTGTCAGGTCTTAGTCAGATATGACTGAGCTACCGTATAACAGTAGACGGTACTACCTGGTTTCTGTTAGCGCTGAATGTTGGGCGGCGCTTACCAAACCTGACACCCCACATTGTGCCAAAGGCTTCGGGCGGAAGAGCGCAATTGGGAGGGTACAAGCCTTACCCTGGTGCGAGGAAATGCAAGCTAAAGACAAAATGTCATGGCAGGGCAGACCAGGCCCTAAGCCTTGGTTGGCGACTGGTCTAGGATCGAAGCTCCGACAGGCGGACAGTTAGAGCATTGCTTTGCTGATCCGGCAGCTTCTGCAGCTTGTCTTGTTCCAGATGTAGGGGTGTTACCTTTCCTCTGGAGTAAACTAGGCAGGCCGAGAGAGGGATCATGCTGCATGGGCAACACATGATCTCTATATTTTAGCCCAGGCTTTGTGCTATGGAGAGGCAATAACTCCATCCCTGGTCTTAACTGGTCTCGGAATCAAAGCGAGAGGCAACTGTTACGGGTTATAAGTCCTTGTCAGTTGGCGTAGACATGGGGCGCCACGCGTTGCCTCTGACGGTGGGAGACACCTATAGGTGTCACTGATCAGCTACCGCCCGCCTCAAGCTGGGCAGCCCCCAGCCAATTGGGTGCTGATCCGCCACAGCCTGCCTGCTTCAATGGGTGCTTGGGGCTAGGACAAAATCTGAATCGCAGGCTGTAAAACCAATGCACCAGGTACAAACAAAAATAAAAATAGAAACCTCAAGCTACGGCTTGCAACCTGGAACGTGAGAACCATGTGTCCAGGATTTTCCACTGACTTGACCAATATTGACGATGTGAGAAAAACGGCTGTGATTGATGCCGAACTCAATTCGTCTAAACATTGATATTGCTGGCCTGCAGGAGACTCGCCTCGCTGAGGAAGGGTCACTCAGGGAAAACAACTACACCTTTTTCTGGAAGGGTAGAGGGCAGGCAGAAAAAAGGCAACACGGTGTGGGCTTTGCAGTGAAGAATTCGCTACTGGGAATGATTGAAATTCCAGCAGGAGGAAATGAAAGACTATTATCCCTGCGCTTGGCAACCTCTTGTGGGTTTGCCACCATTATTACTGCATATGCACCGACACTCGATTCCTCTGATGATGTGAAGGATTCGTTCTATGAGGATTTAGACTCCGTGATCAAGGCAGTTCCAAAATCTGACTACATTTATATGCTCGGTGATTTCAATGCTCGTGTGGGCAAGGACTCGAGTTCATGGCCAGTGTGCCTTGGAAAATACAACATCGGTCGCATGAATGGAAATGGGCAAAGGCTGCTGGAGCATTGCACCAGTAATGACCTATGTATTACAAACTCCTTTTTTAAAACAAAAGAGATGCATAAGGTCACATGGAAACATCCAAGATCCGGCCATTGGCACCAGCTGGACTTCATCATCACACGGAGACAACATCTGAACCATATATCATTGACTCGTAGTTACCACAGTGCTGACTGTGATACGGATCATTCTTTGGTTGTTGCAAGGGTTAGACTGAGACCAAAGAGAATCTACACAGCTAAACACAAATCTAGCCTCAGGATTAATATTATTAACACTCATGATCCTGAAAAGTGCTTTCAGTTTCAACAGCAACTTGAAGACGCTTTCACTGATACACCAGAAAATTGTACAGTAAATGAAAAGTGGGGTCAAATTAAGGAAACTCTTTATAAAACTGCCGTAGGGGTTTACGGCACTGTGGATCATAAGAGGCAGGACTGGTTTGCGGCCAACAGCGAGACTCTGCAGCCCTTGATTGATAAGAAGAAGAAAGCTCTCTTAAGAAACAAGGAAAGACCAACGCGTAACACTCTGAGTGAGCTTAGGCAAGCTAGGAAGGATGTGCAAAAGGCTGCCAGGCAGTGTGCAAATGATTATTGGATCAAGTTATGTGAGTCCATTCAAATCGCAAGTGATAAGGGAGACATAAGAAGCATGTATGAAGGAATAAAGAAAGCCTGCGGTCCAGTGATCAAAAGAAGTGCACCATTGAAAACCTTGACTGGAGAAATCATCACTGATAAGAAACAGCAGATGGACAGATGGGTAGAGCACTATTTGGAGCTTTACTCAAGTGAGACCAAACTAGCGGATGATGCCCTCAACGCCATAGAGGCTCTACCAACTCTTGACCACCTGGACACACTTCCCACCATAACAGAAGTTAAGTGTGCTATAAATGAACTTGCATCTGGCAAGGCTCCAGGTAAGGATGGGATTCCAATAGAGGTTATCAGGAGTGGGCAAGACACACTCACTATACAGATCCACCAGCTAATAGAGCTATGCTGGCGTGAAGGACAAGTCCCACAGGATTTCAAAGATTCAAGCATCATAACACTGTACAAGAACAAGGGCGATCGGAGCGACTGCAACAACTATAGGGGTATCTCACTTCTGTGTATTGTTGGAAAAGTATTTGCCAGAATTGTTCTGCGCAGACTTCAAGTCCTAGGAGATCAAGTCTACCCCGAATCACAGTGTGGCTTTCGACAGAACCGGTCTACCACTGATATGATATTCTCATTGCGACAAATGCAAGAAAAATGCCGTGAACAGAATCAACCACTGTTTATTGCCTTCATCGACCTCACAAAGGCATTTGATTTGGTCAGTCGTGAGGGTCTGTTCAAGGCACTAAAGAAGATTGGCTGCCCACCAACTCTTCTGTCCATTGTGGAATCGTTCCACACAGGCATGAAGGGTATAATCAAGTTTGATGGCTGCAACTTCATGAAGAATTTGAAATCAAGAGTGGAGTTAAGCAAGGTTGTGTACTAGCTCCCACCCTCTTTGGAATATACTTTTCACTTCTACTGAAATATGCATTTCATGATCAGGATGGTGGTATATACATTCACTCACGCTCAGATGGCGGCCTCTACAATGCTCAGAGATTGAAGGCTAAGACCAAAATTAGGAGGGTACTGATCATAGAGTTGCTTTTTGCAGATGATGCTGCAGTTACGACTCACTCTGAGGAAGAATTGCAATGTCTACTATCTGCATTCTCCAATGCTTGTTCTGAATTTGGTTTAACAATTAGCAAAAAGAAGACACAGATTATGTCACAAGGTGCACATGGAGTACCATCAATCTTTATTGACGACGCCGAACTAGAGATAGTAGACCATTTTACATATCTAGGATCAGTGGTAAATAGCAAATTATCCCTAGATCAGGAAATCAACATCCGGATTGGTAAGGCAGCAACAACAATGAACAGGTTAAGAAAAAGAGTCTGGGAGAACAGGAAGCTTACTGCCAAAACAAAAGTCCTTGTCTATCAAGCCTGTGTCCTTAGTACTCTTCTCTATGGCAGTGAAACCTGGACAACTTACTCACACCAAGAGAACAACTTAAACAGCTTTCATATGCGGTGTCTGCGAAGAATTCTTGGTATTAAGTGGCAAGACAAAATCACAAATACTGAAGTATTGGAAAGATCAGGTTGTGTGACAGTTTATTCCATGCTCAGTCTTCGTAGACTTAGATGGATAGGACATCTTAGGAGG
This sequence comes from Cepaea nemoralis, assembly GCA_014155875.1. Lineage (NCBI taxonomy): Eukaryota > Metazoa > Mollusca > Gastropoda > Stylommatophora > Helicidae > Cepaea > Cepaea nemoralis. Next base: position 10,266 of record JACEFZ010022725.1, read on the forward strand.
ATGGATGATGGTAGAATACCAAAGGATATCTTTTTTGGTGAATTACAGATGGGTAAGAGATCTCAGGGTCGGCCTCTACTACGATACAAAGATGTGTGTAAGCGGGACATGATTGATACAGGCATTGATAATGCACATTGGGAGCAAGTCGCCGCTGAACGTGTTGCATGGAGGGCAAATATCAGAAATGGAATAAAGTCAAAGGAGAAAATTATTGCAGAAAAGTCACACATCAAGCGTTTGAGACGTAAGATGGTGCATGATGGTGGAAATGACCACGTGTTCACATGCACCCACTGTGAACGGACATTTACAGCGCAAATTGGCCTTATCAGTCACACTCGCTACCGCCATAGTTAAAAGTTATTATGCCTTTTTAAAGCACAAACTATCGTCTGTCAAGACGGCAAGGTGCCAATGAATATATATATATATATATATATATATATATATATATATATATATATATATATATATATATATATATATATATATATATATATATATATATCAGTTCTTATACTTATATAGCAATTGAGTGATGATAAAATTGATGATCATTTAATTACCGTTTCGGTGATGAGAAAGTTGATACTTATATATGTTTCAGTATTGCAGATTTGATTGACGTCTCTTGTATTTATTTTTTCTGCAGGATAATTAAAGTCAAGATCTCGCGCGCATGTGGAGATTATTGTGGCTTCCAACAGAACAGTCAATCTGAAATTTGTGTTTGACTCTGAATAAACATTAAAATGCTGTATCGTAGTGCTACAGTACAAATCATCGTAGTCGCCTTGCAGTCTAAAGTAATGTTTGTTAAATTCCTGCCAGCATAAGTTTTCTTCTTCTTCTTCTTCTTCCTTTTTTTTTTTTTTGTACCTTCAAACTTCAAACGATAACCGTAATCTAATATATTTAAAGAAAGAGCAGTCATTTTAAGTTTCATCATAAAGTAAGCTACACTGCAGTTTTGTCAAACCTGTGGCCCAGTGCATCAAACTTGTATGATTATTTGTGTGTGTTTATTGTTTTTCTTCTTCTCTTCGTTCGCTCGCTTTGAACATAAGTGTAGTGCACACACGTGCTAGTACAGTGTACTTCTAGTGCACAGATCTAGTTGTTGCGCGTGGATTAGGTTTCCCTATTACCAGTATCCCTCATCATCAGGAAAATCCACTTCGTGTTCAGAGTTAATTGTAATTTATGTCCCCAAGTCAAGGACGAGAAGTCAACATTCCAGTCCAGCTGACCAGTGTAGTGGTTAAACCCGTTACTACGGAATCAGTACACCATATGTTTAAGAACGACCGCTCTTATCCGTTGAGCGATACTAACCACCGATGAATATTTTAACGGGTTTGCTGTCCCCACTCTACCTATCAGACAGCAGGTGTGTGTCTCACTTCGCTGTCCCCACTCTACCTACCAGACAGCAGGTGTGTGTCTCACTTCGCTGTCCCCACTCTACCTACCAGACAGCAGGTGTGTGTCTCACTTCGCTGTCCCCACTCTACCTACCAGACAGCAGGTATGTGTGTCACTTCGCTGTCCCCACTCTACCTACCAGACAGCAGGTGTGTGTCTCACTTCGCTGTCCCCACTCTACCTACCAGACAGCAGGTATGTGTGTCACTTCGCTGTCCCCACTCTACCTACCAGACAGCAGGTGTGTGTCTCACTTCGCTGTCCCCACTCTACCTACCAGACAGCAGGTATGTGTGTCACTTCGCTGTCCCCACTCTACCTACCAGACAGCAGGTGTGTGTCTCACTTCGCTGTCCCCACTCTACCTATCAGACAGCAGGTGTGTGTCCTCACTTCGCTGTCCCCACTCTACCTACCAGACAGCAGGTGTGTGTCTCACTTCGCTGTCCCCACTCTACCTACCAGACAGCAGGTATGTGTGTCACTTCGCTGTCCCCACTCTACCTACCAGACAGCAGGTGTGTGTCTCACTTCGCTGTCCCCACTCTACCTACCAGACAGCAGGTGTGTGTCTCACTTCGCTGTCCCCACTCTACCTACCAGACAGCAGGTATGTGTGTCACTTCGCTGTCCCCACTCTACCTACCAGACAGCAGGTGTGTGTCTCACTTCGCTGTCCCCACTCTACCTACCAGACAGCAGGTATGTGTGTCACTTCGCTGTCCCCACTCTACCTACCAGACAGCAGGTATATGTGTCACTTCGCTGTCCCCACTCTACCTACCAGACAGCAGGTATGTGTGTCACTTCGCTGTCCCCATTCTACCTACCAGACAGCAGGTATGTGTGTCACTTCGCTGTCCCCACTCTACCTACCAGACAGCAGGTGTGTGTCTCACTTCGCTGTCCCCACTCTACCTACCAGACAGCAGGTATGTGTGTCACTTCGCTGTCCCCACTCTACCTACCAGACAGCAGGTATGTGTGTCACTTCGCTGTCCCCATTCTACCTACCAGACAGCAGGTATGTGTGTCACTTCGCTGTCCCCACTCTACCTACCAGACAGCAGGTATGTGTGTCACTTCGCTGTCCCCACTCTACCTACCAGACAGCAGGTATGTGTGTCACTTCGCTGTCCCCACTCTACCTACCAGACAGCAGGTATGTGTCTCACTTCGCTGTCCCCACTCTACCTACCAGACAGCAGGTATGTGTGTCACTTCGCTGTCCCCATTCTACCTACCAGACAGCAGGTATGTGTCTCACTTCGCTGTCCCCACTCTACCTACCAGACAGCAGGTGTGTGTCTCACTTCGCTGTCCCCACTCTACCTACCAGACAGCAGGTATGTGTGTCACTTCGCTGTCCCCATTCTACCTACCAGACAGCAGGTATGTGTCTCACTTCGCTGTCCCCACTCTACCTACCAGACAGCAGGTGTGTGTCTCACTTCGCTGTCCCCACTCTACCTACCAGACAGCAGGTGTGTGTCTCACTTCGTCTGATCACATCCTTTGACATGATTGACGTCTTTAAAAAGTCTTAAAAGTCGAGAGGATCGACTTCATTGCACTGAGGTTTATCCCATATGGCTCGGTCACTTTCCACAGGGCGGCCTGATGAAATGGTCACACAAAGCACCATCTCCGTAACTCCATTACGACCTCCAGGAGTCTCCGAAAAACATGCACTCGTGAACCGAAACACGTAGCCCGGAATCAAACCCACAACCTTCAGATTGCGAGGCAGATGGTTTGACTACATCGCCACGCAGAGTCCCTAACATAACTGACGTGGGAGACACTATAAGCAGCTACGCTACTGTCGGCATAGCTTCTAGGATTCTGAATAACGAAGACACAAGCAATAGATTGCACGATTTATTGCCTGGCATATTTCGCTGCATCTCGTCAGGTACATACTGCAGAAATCACACAACTTACGTGAATTAACTAGATAAATCCTTCAAGTTGAAATATACACCTATTCGCACAGTAATGTCACTTATCTACCACGGTAATTTTAAGCTGACTAACATGTCTTTCTGTGTGCACAATTCTGGCTTGCGTTGATAGATCATAATTGCTTCTGCAAATTTTAACAAGCGAGTATTTTGTGTGTTATTGACGATTCTTTATAAAGCTCTATATTTATTGATAACTAGCAGACCCGGCCCGGCTTCGCCCAGTCCCTGGTGGGGAGCATCTCATTTAATTCATATAAGTAGTCATATAAGCTCCCATTCCCGTTCCTGTCTGTCTGTCTGTCTGTCTGTCTGTCTGTCTGTCTGAACCTGCCCGGCATCGCCTGGCTCCTGGTGTGGAGCATCTCATTTAATTCATAAAAGTAGTCATATAAGCTCCCGTTTCCGTTCCCGACTATCTATCTGTCTGTCTGTCTATCTGTCTGTCTGTCTGTCTGTCTGTCTGTCTGTCTGACCCGGCCCGGCTTCGCCCAGCCCCTGATGGGGAGCATCTCATTTAATTCATATAAGTTCCCGTTCCCGACTATCTGTCTGTCTGTCTGTCTGTCTGTCTGTCTGTCTGTCTGTCTGTCTGATCATTTATTGGTTGCGGTTAGAACAACCTTAGATAAACGAAGACCAACTTACAAAAAGCATTAGAAAGAGCACTTGAAAGATCTTTACATATTCCCCCAACAATTAACTTGTGTAAATGGAACAGCGGCAGCAGCAGAAGAAGAAGAAAAAGGAGGAGTAGGAGGAAGGAGGAGGAAGAGGGTGGCGGAGGGAGGAGGAGGGAAGAGGAGGAGGGAGGAAAAGATAGGCGGAGAGAGGAGGAGGAGGGAGGAGTAGGGATGAATAGAGGGGGGAGGAGGGAGGAGGAGGAGGGGTTAAAGAGGAGAATGAGGAGTAGGGAGGGGGTGGAAGAGGGAGGAGGAGGAAGGAGGAGGACGAGGAAGGAGAAGGAGGGAGAAGGAGGGAGGAGGTGGAGGAAGAGAGGAGGAAGAGGGAGGAGGGGAGGAAGATGGAGAAGGAGAGAGGAGGAGGAGGGAGGAGGAGAACGCAGGAGGAGGAGGGGGAGGTAGGAGGAGGGAGAGGGAGGAGGAGGGAGGTGGAGGGAGAAGGAGGAGGGAGGAGGAAGAAGAATGATGAGGAGGGAGGAGGAGGAAGAGGGAGGAGGAGGGATGTGGAAGAGGGAGGAGGAGAGAGGAGGAGGAGGTAGGAGAAAGAGGGAGGAGGAGGGAGTAGGAAGAGAAACGCGGAAAGAGGAGGAGGGAGGAGGAGGGAGGAGGAGGAGGTGTAGGGAGGAATATGAGTTAGGAGGAGGGAGGAGGAGGGATTAGGAGGAGGAGGGGGGGAAGAAGAGAAGGAGGGAGGAGGAGGAAGAGGGAGGAGGAGGGAGGAGGAGGAAGGGGGAGAGAGGAGGAGGTATTAGAGGAGGGAGAAAGAGGGATGGAGGGAGGGAGGAGGAGGGAGAGGGAAGAGGAGGGAGGAGGAAAAGGGAGAAGGAGGGAGAAGGAGGAAAGGAGGAGGAGGGAGGAGGAGAACGCGGGAGGAGGGGGAGGAGGACGAGGGAGAAGGGGAGGGAGGAGGGGGGGGAGGAGGGAGGAGGAGGAGGAGGGGAGGAGGGGGAAGAGTAGAAGGATACGGGAGAAGGAGGAGGGGGGGAAAAAGGGGGGGGGAGGAGGAGGGGGGGAATGATGAGGAGGGGGGAGGAGAAGAGGGAGGGAGGATTGGGGGGGGTGGGGGAAGGAGGGGGGGGGGGAGGGGAAGGGGGGAGGGAGGG
>JACEFZ010022726.1:0-15811 GCA_014155875.1 Cepaea nemoralis
ACTCGACTAATATTTTGAACGAGATTATAAAAAATATAAAGATTTCCTTTTTTGTATAAAAAAAATTAAAAATATAAGTTTTAGAAAAAAAAACAAAATAAATAATATAATTTTCGATTGCGTAATTGCCGGAAAGTTTCCATAAAAAGAGGTAATTTGAATAACGAAGTCACAAATAATAGATGCACGATTTATTGCCTGGCATATTTCGCTGCATCTCGTCAGGTACCTACTGCATAAATCACAAAACTTACGTGAATTAACTAGATAAATCCTTCAAACTGAAATATACACATGTTCGCACAGTAATATCGATTGTCTACCACGGTAGACTACCAGAGAAAAATGGATGAAATATTATCAGATGCATCTAAATTCAGAATAAAGCAAACAGTCAACAAGTCGGAGGACCTGGATGCAAAAATGAGGAAATAGATCCAGTCACTTGTGAATGCGGGACTCATCAGTGAGACCACTGTATCACGATGTTCTTTATGATAAGTTCGTGATATGGTCGTTGTCTAGGTAACGATGCTCCTGGTGTGTCAATTGAGCATCTAACTGTCTCACAATGCAACTCACCCCAGTAATACACATCCATCAGTCCTTAAACAAGATTTATTTGGCGCACATAATCCTTTAATACAGAAAGAACACGGACAAACGGAACATAACTCATTATCCAGAAACAATATAATCCATAGAATATCCATATCCACCTCACAACTTAACACGCACACATCACTGTCTTCTCACGGCCTGCATAATCTCAAATTCACAAGACAGGTAATCCAGCTCCTATCCACAGCTGGACCTCACACAATACACCCACACAATGGGTCTAGTCTCCGCTAGCTATCCAACCCACTCTGGGTTCAGGCCTCTATTAACTATCCAACCCCCACTGGGTTTTAGGCCTGCATTCACAACTGGGAGAACAACACTACAAAAGAACTGACCCACAGTCAGTCTAAGCTCCCACGTATTAGCCCACCGATCCGCTCAGCGCTAAACCATCAACTGTCCAGAAGTCCCCTGACTTCACACGAACCGAACCTCCGTCGGTCTCAGCTTCCACTGCCCAGTCAAAGTTTTCCACTGTCTTTTAACCCTGCTGTGCAGCCTCTCCTTGGGCCCCCCCCCCCCAACATTACACCCCAGCCTAAAACTGTCTCTCTCCCCATCCACCCTGGGGGTCTCCATCTACCCTCACCATTATTTCTCATGGCTGGTTGTTTTTCTCGTAGCCTCGCTACCAGGGTCACTCACCTCAATGTCACTGACCCAGGAATATGTCATTACCCCTCTCTTAAAAGAAAACATCGTTTTCAAATGTTGGGAGACTAATACTTATCAACTATGTGTCCCAGACACATTGCCTGGGTAGCCCTAAGTAGGACTCCATCTTACTTTAGCTACCACACTAAATAATACATCAAATGCTCACAGTACACTCCCATATTCCCCACACATCAATACAACCAACTTTCTATCTTGTGTACCAATGCATGAACTAATACATCACATAAAAATAATACATAATAGGAAACATCATATCTGTGTATCTGCAGGTCTATTAACATCCTCAAAAAGACACAAGCTATTTGTGTACTGACCCTATATCAGGTGGTTCTTTTCTTGCCTCAAACCTCCACCTATGATTCCTGTCGATGCTGTGTCTACCCTTCATATACCCATGCCTCATGTTTCCTATATCTTTAACACATCTGTTTGCTAATCCTGGTTCAGTGATGTCGTTAACACTCTTTTGAACTGCGCTAACATTGCTGTCTGCATAGTGTACTGAATATACGGCATATAATCTACAGCAATCTCCCACACTTGGCGTGATACTACAGTTTGATATATTGTATCGTAGACTAATTCTGTCACTCTTAAAAGTGAATGTACGCACTCAGAAATTTTACAAGTTCATTAGTGTGAGAAAGAGGGTTACATTGAGAGTCAAGTCTGGTCATTGTAGTTGTGAGCTCATTGCTTCATGTCTCCTTATAGGTGAATGTCCCATATATCAGCACACCTTTATTGGAAGATATGTGAGAAATCAGAAGATGCGATCAAATATAGATGCAATAAGTTACACCCACTCATTGTACAAATACCATCAATACTAAAGAACAAACGCTCATCTTCGAACTAACTCTTCCGCGAGTGTCCTCTGTCTGACCTGCTGCACTTTCTCTCGTTGATCTCACCGTGCAGTGGATGATGTGCACTCATTGACTGGCTGGTAGACATGTGCTCATGTATTTGCTGATAATGGGAAACATGATCATCTACGCCATTTGACAAGGCACATAATGATGATAATGCTTATAATTATGTATTTCACAATATTAGTCTCACTGTTCGCTAACAGTTTGTTGTATATTTCTGATTTCGTAATAATGTACACAACAAAATTAATATACAATTCGAAAACAGGAAATATACGTCAGGAAATATTTCAATGAGGGGACACAAATATAATCGAAATCTATGTTAAAGCCAAAAAGAGAGATAACGATAGTTATTTATTCATCTAAAAAGTACGGTGATTATCTAATTTTTCAAGATGTTTGTCTCATTAAACTTGCCTCTTTTCGTGGAAGCTCTCGGACAATTATGCAATGAAGCAATCCTGTCATTGTTGTTTAACATCTTGTATTCATTCATTCTTGACATTCATTCTTACATAATATTACTTTACTTAATGAGGTATATGTATGAAAAATTATCTGCTGAATAGTGATATTCAGATGTCTATCATTTTTGGCACGTACAATTGGGTGTACCTTTTAACTGTACATGGCATGCTGACTTAGATCAAAGTCTAGTATCCGAACTTGATCTTACCAGCGCCACCAGCAGAGGTCAACTGAATGACACACAGGGACGTGGGGGGACTGATGGATCGGCTCTGACCCTGTGGGAACGGCGATCCCCTTACGTTGTAACTAGTGTCGGCGAAGATAAAAACTACGGATTTATCTGCACTTGATCTGGTGAGGATGCAGAGACCGTCACCCAAACTGAAAACTCACAGAAGAATATGAAATGGATAAAGTTACCAGGCCGGTCTCCGTGGCCTAAGGGTTAATGTCTTTCTCCGTAATCCCGTATATTCTCGTGAGTAACGTAACCTGCACGAGAATCGGTAGCGGTTTTCGTCGCGTTAGTAACTTATGGGGTATGTGAGCCGGTCGCTCAGAAATCAATGGCAAATTACTGAGCGTAATCTTGCTTAGTACATCAACAGCAGCTGAAGAATGCTGATGTTGACTGCAACGTCCTATAAGGGATATGAAAAGAAAAATACCAGACTGTTGAATACAATATATGATACTGGAGATATACCTCATGAATTATGTAATTCTGTATTTATTGCAATTCCAAAGAAATCAGCAAGCGAGCACGATCTACAAGACCTAGTGGAACAAGTAAACAGTTATAGTGCAGAATGTGAATTAGATATTAACATTCATAAAACGAAAACTATGATAAGTAGCAGTGGAAAGGAAAAGTCATCAATGAACATCGCACTAAACGGAGAGATACTAGAACAAGTACCAGGTGTCTCCTATCTTGGATATGTGATAACAGATGATGGCAGAAGTGGAGTAGAAATCAAAAAGAGAATATGAATGGCCAAACATGTTTTCAACAGCATACAATCAGTATTAACATCTAGAGAGATTAACACCGCATTAAAAAATGAAAATTGTCAAGTGTTACGTATATTCAACACTATTGTGTGGCGCAGAAGCCTGGACATTGAACAAGCAACTAGAAAGTCGCATAGAGGCCCTGTAGATGTGGATATACAGACGGATATGTCGTATTTCATGGAAACAAAAACAATCACATGAAGAGGTTCTAGAAACACCCGGGAATGAAAAGATAGTAGGCGAAAGAAATAATTTAAAAAAAAAAAAGAGGCAGGTGAAATATTTCGGCCACGTTAAAAGAAATAGAACTCTTATCAAAACCAATTTGCAGGGCAAAGTTGAGGGCAAGCGAACAAGAGGTAGACAATGATACAAGTGGGAAGATAACATCAAGAGATGGACGAATATCCGACTGACAGAAAGTACAGGCACGGCGAGAGACAGAACGAACGAACAAACTTTATTTTATTTTTAAAGGGTTAAGAATTGGGCACGCAGGCCCGTCTAACATTGTGCCCTTCTATCACTCTCTTTCATACATTATTTCATTCACACATCATTCAAGGCTATCAGAGAACAGCAAAACTATAAAAGATATGCATTATAAAGGCATGGGCAAAATGCCAACATCAATACTATACGACTTAGTAGTATTAGCTAATGGTGTGACACTTGTTATTAGCCATGTGGAATATACTGGCCTACCAAAATGGGACTGGGTGTTATACTAGGGTTTTGTTATTATTATTATTTGTATTATTAAGGGGGAAGATAATCCGTATTGAGATTGTGTTCGAATAATTTGCGATTATATGTATAGGGACAGACAGTGCTGAAGATCCATTGCAGCCAACCTTCATTGAGGAGAGGGCACCTGATTGTTCGACTGAGACATGTGCTCATGTAATTTGCCGATAAGCGTGTGTTAGTTAGTTAGTTAGTTATCAGTTGGGGTATCTTCGTTGCACTCCGGACATGTCCATAGGTGCTCAGATCCTCCTCCCAGCATATGCATCAGCGTCCGGTGGCTAATAGTGCCAGTTCTGTGTTGGTTGACGAGGCGCTTTGTTTTCCCGATGTACCTCTCGCGTCTGGCTGTGCCGATTCTTACTCCCAGGTCTTTCATCCTGGAAAGCGATGTGGAATCACTGGCGTCAAAATCCTCTGTTCTTGCCATATCTTTAAGGGCGTTAATAACATCGGCACGATCCATGGGCTGGCCATCTACAGGGGGTGCAGAGCCAGCCAATTTATCAGCTCGTTCATTTCCCTCGACTCCCGCATGTCCCGGGACGAAGATGAAGGTGACTTTGCGGACAACAGACTTCCGCAGCGACTCAGTCCACTGTCTACGTACAGATCCAGCTTCGACCTTCTGAATCATGCTCATTGAATCACTTAGTACACACACGTTGGTATAATGCTGTGATTCCAGCCATATGAAAGCCTGTGTAACTGCCATCACCTCCATCGTCATGCTGCTCGTGGTCATAGAGTGGGCACCACTGGATTCTTGAACGGTTCGGCCCGCTGAACGGGCTGTAAATGCCCACGCACTTCTCTGCTGCTTTACAACAGATCCATCTGTATAGATGAGCACTTCGGGGCTATCTGAGTGATCATAGATGAGCGCGTTAACCTCTGCATTGACAGCGGCAGGGTTCTGCTCTCTGCACCGTCTGTCGAGTGTGATAATGCAGGAGAAGGTACACTTAAAAGCTGGAGGCACCGGCACCCATTCCTTGCCGGGGTTGATACTGGTAAGACTGCAGACCTGTCCGACGACATCTTCCGCCCGACCCATCCATGATTTGCCCCTCTTTAGCCTGTCACCATTTTCTCTGAATACAGCGTCATGCAGAGGGTGCTGCTCATCTGCACTTATTTTTAAGTATGCACGAGCTCTCCAGATCTTGATCCTGTGTTCCATTGTCGGGAAGTCAAGGAGGTATCTCATTGCTACACAGCTGGTGTTTCTCGTGCAGCCCAAAATGATGCGCATGGCTTCGTTTTGTACCTTTTCAAGTCTTCCAATCTGTGTAGGGCTGACAGTGAGGATGACCAGGGCATACTCGATGCGTGAAAGCACAAGTCCTTGGAACAGACGTAATAGCAGTCTTTGCTCGATATTGGCAGTCGCCATGACTCTCATTGCTGCCAAACCTTTTCGAGCCTTCGTTATGACATAATCGACATGATTGTCGCTTGTTTTCCCGGGAGAGAGTTGGAATCAACAAGCACATCTTCAAACTTATTATCTGTTGGGATTATTGACTGACTTGTGTCTACACCCCTCCCTTCTGTCTTCCCTTCCATATATCTATTTCTTTCACTCTCTCTGTTATTCTCTCAACACATACTCAGACAACAGTTCCTTTCAACAATAAATAAAAGATTTATTAAGAAAAACTATGTCTGGTTTATGTATGGACTGTGTATATGGAGTTGGTATTGTCTGCTAGTGTGAATGCAAGATAGGACGGTTGATCTCGTATGTGCATTAGTTCTTCTCGTCTTTTCTGTCAGCCAAAACACAGGACTGCACACACAGAAATGGAGTGATCTCACCATGAATGATCTCCTCCTGCTTGAGTCGAGAATTAATCCAATTCTTGAAGAAAACAACTGTTCAATGTCTTATCACCAGAAAATAATCCGATTTGGTAAGTCACTGAAGTTCATATATTTCCCGGTTTGGACGGTATTATAATCCACCTCTGAATACACACCGCCACTATCCAACATTGTCTAGAGTTACTATGACTGTTCTACACCATGTCTATGGTTAACAAAGTTTAATGTTTCGGCACAGTGCAATTGCATGCAGTTTTAAGTATCCCTGCTTGCCACAGGTTAACGTCTTTTCCTTTTAAGGGTTTTAGTTGTATATTTGTTTGAGCATACAGTGTTCTGTATTTGACGTTAAGTTATCACTTCTTCATATTAAAACATGTCTATGTTCTTGTTGTTTCTAAGTAGGTACTTTATTTGCTCAAGGGTAGTAACCTTCATCTCTTCTATGATTTCAATAGGAGATTTGAACCTGTGGAGAAGATAGGTAATCTGGTGATATGCGTCTGCTTCATATAATTTTCTTATGTGATAGTCCCTTTCTAGCCATACTGAAAAGCCTCCGAAAAACATACGGACATACGATTTCTGAGTGCACTAAAGTTTACACGACTAGATAAACGAATGCAATTTCACACATTAATAACAAACACCTATATCCCTATGCTACTATTACACTAATATATTAATACCTTATATATGCCTCTATAGAATTAATGTAAGTCCCCGAATCGAAATTTATCCGCAGCCAAGCACTCTATCCCATTATAAGGGAGGATATTTCTATTCATTACAGGACACATAATTCTATCTTTCCGTCCAGTTTGGTATCACACACTAAACAGAAACTCCATGTTCAGCTTTTTATATTGCGTGTCCCATTCTCCGTTGATTGTTTGATCTACAATCAAATTAGCCGTACCCGTAACATCAAAAGTTCAGTGAAATCACGTATACGTCCTGGCGCTCCGTTCTCCGCTGTTGCGCTGGTCCTCTGTCCATCGCTCGTTTGCACTTCAAAGCATTCTCCGTTCATTTTCCCGTCGGCCGATCGTCCCGTTTCTCCGTGTCCGTCAGATCGTCAAGCAATGAACTTTACGAACACCTGTATCCTATTTTCATATCTGTGTCGGTCAATGCTCTTTTATTCGTCCTCCTCTCAGAATGAAGTACACGATTGTTAACCCTTCTCCTTCCTTGTATTTTAATATGTAAGTTATCAAGGAATCATTAAACTGCAGTTTTTTCTGTGACATAGGCCCCCTCTTAAGAGAGTTGACCGCGTCGACTCTTCATCCCTGTAGTTTTGATTCCTATGATCCTCCAACTTATTCCTCTTCCTCTGGAGTTGGATGTCTAGATAAGAAAATCCGCTCCTACATTCTCCTTACCAGGAATGTATTCCACTGTGAAGTTCCTGTTGCATCAACAACGTACCATCACATCCACCGTGCGTTGAGCTTCTGCGAAGTAGCTATTAACATCACGTGTTGATGATATGATTGGATCCTCACATGGATCAACACCTTCATCCAGTAGGCGACCTCATATTGACACCCTACCATACTACTCATGACTGAAACTAGTGTTGGCTCATCGCTCCTGTACGTTCAGTCGACCTCCTTTCCACTGGCGTAAGCGATGGCTCACAATACAGACGGATCGTCCCATCCTGATTGTAACACTGCTTCCATGTCCTCTTGGTTTCCCCCGGCTTTGCCTCTGGGGATGTTCCGCCTCGTCCTCGTTGGACCGAGTCAGTCTTTCCCAAATCTCCTGGACTTTTGCTTCCAGGACCATCTTGGGCGATATTGTATCTGGTCAGCCAATCTTCGGTTGGAGTCCTGGGTATTTCTCGTCCTTTCCCGACGTTACCCACCCCTTTTGAACTTGGTTACTAGGTGAAAGGTTTCCCTCTTGTCCTTTCCCTGGCGTGCGATTTCCCTCTTCCCGTCGTTGGGTAAATATGATCTATCACGTACTGTCCCATAGGCTCTCCTATGTTGTACTGGCGATCTCTGGTCTTCGTCTGGACTGGTAACCTTTGTTCCCAATGGCTGCCATCACCATAAAGTGCGAAGCTTTGCTCCCGGATCTCTCCTCATATTTCCTAATGAGATGTCTAGGGAGATTTTTCTGCTCTTCCCCGATCCGTATTTTGTAGATGTTCTTGGACATCACCTTTTCCACAGGATAAGGTCCTTTCCATCCTACTTGGAGTATATTGGTCTCTGCTGGACTCCACACTTCCACTTTGTCTTCCACTTTAAGAGCTATTTTCCTCTTAGTTCGCTTGTTGGGTGGTGCGTTCTGGCACTCCGAACAAGACTTCAACCACCGGCGTACATCTCCGGTCATTCCTGGCCAGCAATAATGGCCGGAAATTTGCTGCAAGGTCTCTCTGACACCCATATGTCGGTTCTCGCCTATGATGTGTCCACTCTGAAGAATGTGAGGACGGTGGGTCTCTGGAACCACCCACTGCTCGTGCAGGTTATCTCCCCTCCCAGCTCTCCGATAGAGTAGTCGATTCTTCAGAAAGTACTGTCCCCGTTCTGGTGGCTCAGCACTTCTTTGCAGATTCCTGTAGCAAGGACGCAACGTAGTATCCTTCCTCTGGGCAGTATGCAATTCTCCTATCCCTGAGTTGTCGCATAGTGTCTCTGTCTCTTTTTCCTTCCCTTGAGATCCACTGACTACTGTTCCCTTGTGGGACTGGCTGTTTGGGCATTCCCAAAAAGACATATTTCGTGCCAATGATCATGGGAATAGGGAGTCAGCTAATACAGCAGCATGGAATAATGCCCGTGACGTACCTGGATTTAATCTCCACCTTGGCGATTGGCAGCGTCATGGTAACAGCACTCCTCATTGCCGGCTGTATTTCTATGGTCTCCCCTGTAAGTTGGTCTGGGCGTACCAGGCTGGCATCCACCACCGCTTCCCCATCCAAACCGGTATCGTAGAGACAAACAACCTGCTGGCCATTGACTTCAATCAGTTCGACCACAGGTGGCCTCTCTTGGTCCGGAGTGTCTTCCATCTCCTTGACCGTTTCCTTGCCTTCCTCTTTTGATTCCTCGAGGTTGGTTATGCAATTGGCGTCTTCTGCCTTGCATCTGCAGTCCACAGTATTATGTGTTGTCGACTGGCAGGGTGTGCACCATGTTCCCTTCCTAGGTTTCCGTGTGTCCTTTTTGTTCCTTTCTCCTTCGCCGACCTCAGCCTTGTCTGTGATCACCGTCGTAGGAATCACTTTGCATGCTGCGAAGTAAGAACTTTTAGGTTTCGATCTGCAGTCCTTCGTGTTATGAGAGGGCACTTTGCAGAATGAACACCACTTCTCAGACCACTGTCGTTTCGCTGGAGAATTCGAGGTGTTCTGGTTTCCTTCCTTCACCTTCTCTGAACTCTCGTCCGTGTGCTTTATATAAGGTTCCACTTTTTCTCCTTCCCAATTCTTAGGTTTCTTTTTCTCTTGTTTCTCCTGACCTTTGGTTTGAATACTGAGTTCCGCAGCCTCCCCATGTACCTCTACGAATCGTTCCGCCAGCTTATTCACAACATCAATCCGTTCCGCCCCTTGTTTTCCCAAGAAGGTTCTGAGAGGTTTCGACATTTGCTTTCGCATCTGGTCGACCACCACCATCTCTTCGAGACTCTCATAATCCCTCTTGAATTCTGCCAAGTCCATCCATTTCTGGAGATAGGATTTCAGCCTCAGACTGTAGGCGGCGAATAGTTCTCCCGGCTCTCTTCTAGACGATCTAAACTTCTTCCTATACGTTTGTGCTGTGACTTCATAATGTTTCATCAAAGCGGCTTTTAATTCCTCGTACTGATTTTCCTGTCCTGGTGGTAGGCGTGTGTAGACCTCGTACCCTGAACCACGTAAAGCCTGGGATAATTTAAGAGCCCATCTGGTTCTATCCAGTCCCATAGCGACTGCCATAGCCTCGAACCGATCCAAAAACTGGTATATCTTCTCTTTACTTTCATCAAAGACCGCCAAGGGAAACTTCATGGCATGGTAACCCTGTCCACTCATGTGGGTTGCCCCAGGTGAAGATGAACTTCCTTCTGCTGCATCTATTTCACCCTTAGTTTGTGTCTTGAGTTCTAACTCTTTCAAGCGGTATTCATGTTCCATTTCTTGTCTCCTGGCAGTCTGTTCCATTTCCAGTTTCTTGGTCTCCTGGTCCATTTTCTTGGCCTCTTGTTCCATTTCCAGTCGCTTGGTCTCCTGTTCCAGTTTCTTGGCCTCTTGTTCCATTTCCAGTCGCTTGGTCTCCTGTTCCAGTTTCTTGGCCTCTTGTTCCATTTCCATTTCCATTCGTTTGGTCTCCACCTCTATTCTTCTCACTTCCAACTCGGCCTTTCGATCTTCTCGTTCCGCTTGACGAATCTCTCTCTCTCTCGTTCCTGTATGTAATCAGTTAGTTCCGAACCAGCTAAACCAATTTCCTCTCCGTTTGCCCTCAGTTCGGCGGTAGTTATTTTAGGGAGTGGCCATAGTTAAAGCAGGTAGTTCAGCAAGTTGAGTAAAGGACACCTCAAACCATAAAGAAGTCCTTCCTATAAACAGATAATCTACCTAGAACCTATATCATTTTCCCCTATGTATATCTAATATTATAATGTCTACAACACCACCCAGTACATCACAACCAGTCTCTCATCCACAAGAAGAGATATAGGATAAAGACTTATGTAGACGTGTGACCGTGTGACTCAGGTATGTAATGTGTCTTACTACCTATCCACATTCACCCTGTTTGGAACTTTCACACTGTAAAGTCACCAGCATTAATGAAATGTTTCTACCATAAATGTAATGGCACCATATATCCAATGGACGTCCTTCCATTAAAAGTCATCAATGTATACTTATATTTATTCCAATCCGTATGTCCCAACATGCAGGTACTCCGCTATGCCTGTGCCAATATGCAGGTACCCCTCTATGTATATGCCCTGTTATGCCCAGGTCATATGGGTATTATTTTCTACCCCGCTCGCTCCACCAATTATGTCGCTTGTTTTCCCGGGAGAGAGTTGGAATCAACAAGCACATCTTCAAACTTATTATCTGTTGGGATTATTGACTGACTTTTGTCTACACCCCTCCCTTCTGTCTTCCCTTCCATATATCTATTTCTTTCACTCTCTCTGTTATTCTCTCAACACATACTCAGACAACAGTTCCTTTCAACAATAAATAAAAGATTTATTAAGAAAAACTATGTCTGGTGTATGTATGGACTGTGTATATGGAGTTGGTATGCTAGTGTGAATGCAAGATAGGACGGTTGATCTCGTATGTGCATTAGTTCTTCTCGTCTTTTCTGTCAGCCAAAACACAGGACTGCACACACAGAAATGGAGTGATCTCACCATGAATGATCTCCTCCTGCTTGAGTCGGGAATTAATCCAATTCTTGAAGAAAACAACTGTTCAATGTCTTATCACCAGAAAATAATCCGATTTGGTAAGTCACTGAAGTTCATATATTTCCCGGTTTGGACGGTATTATAATCCACCTCTGAATACACACCGCCACTATCCAACATTGTCTAGAGTTACTATGACTGTTCTACACCATGTCTATGGTTAACAAAGTTTAATGTTTCGGCACAGTGCAATTGCATGCAGTTTTAAGTATCCCTGCTTGCCACAGGTTAACGTCTTTTCCTTTTAAGGGTTTTAGTTGTATATTTGTTTGAGCATACAGTGTTCTGTATTTGACGTTAAGTTATCACTTCTTCATATTAAAACATGTCTATGTTCTTGTTGTTTCTAAGTAGGTACTTTATTTGCTCAAGGGTAGTAACCTTCATCTCTTCTATGATTTCAATAGGAGATTTGAACCTGTGGAGAAGATAGGTAATCTGGTGATATGCGTCTGCTTCATATAATTTTCTTATGTGATAGTCCCTTTCTAGCCATACTGAAAAGCCTCCGAAAAACATACGGACATACGATTTCTGAGTGCACTAAAGTTTACACGACTAGATAAACGAATGCAATTTCACACATTAATAACAAACACCTATATCCCTATGCTACTATTACACTAATATATTAATACCTTATATATGCCTCTATAGAATTAATGTAAGTCCCCGAATCGAAATTTATCCGCAGCCAAGCACTCTATCCCATTATAAGGGAGGATATTTCTATTCATTACAGGACACATAATTCTATCTTTCCGTCCAGTTTGGTATCACACACTAAACAGAAACTCCATGTTCAGCTTTTTATATTGCGTGTCCCATTCTCCGTTGATTGTTTGATCTACAATCAAATTAGCCGTACCCGTAACATCAAAAGTTCAGTGAAATCACGTATACGTCCTGGCGCTCCGTTCTCCGCTGTTGCGCTGGTCCTCTGTCCATCGCTCGTTTGCACTTCAAAGCATTCTCCGTTCATTTTCCCGTCGGCCGATCGTCCCGTTTCTCCGTGTCCGTCAGATCGTCAAGCAATGAACTTTACGAACACCTGTATCCTATTTTCATATCTGTGTCGGTCAATGCTCTTTTATTCGTCCTCCTCTCAGAATGAAGTACACGATTGTTAACCCTTCTCCTTCCTTGTATTTTAATAAGTAAGTTATCAAGGAATAATTAAACTGCAGTTTTTTTCTGTGACAATGATCTCTGAAGGACAGGCTACGATCAAGCCTCACGCCAAGATATGTCATTGACTGGGTTCTACTCAGAATGCTCCCATCCATTCTTACTGCCGGCAGGTCTGTTTTCACAATATGGTTGTTTAGTGAGAACCATGTAACCGTTGCCTTTGCAGGGTTGACAAGGGCATCAGCATCAGCACACCATGAGGAAATTTGATCAAGTTCGCCCTGCATATAGTTGGCAACCGCCTCTCTATCTCGACCCTGTCGATACACGAGGATGTCGTCAACGAATGATAGAGTCCTACCCCTCCCATCCAACTGTTGTTCAGTGATCGGCACCGTATACACGTTGAATAGTACTGGTGACAGTGGTGAACCCTGCGGCAATCCTGGACATATCGTTATCGGCTCAGAAGACCAACTCCCGCATCTTAGCACCACCTTCCTGTAGCGAAACGCCAGTGGCCCATGTCCTTATGCATTCTTTGATTTTGGGAAAACAGGGGGAAATGGCTTTCGGGAACTCTCAGTTCTCTTGTCCGATCAATTCCCCTGAAGGATAGTTCTCTGGGTTACCTCTACAACCCGATCTTCTTAATAGAATGATTGGAAGTCTGGCGTGTCTTGGGGAAAACCCGATGGCGCGCCTTGCACCAAATATGTACTAGTGTAATTTCTTGGACCATGAATGTCCTTTGAAAACCTTATCGGTTGGTGTAGGCACAATGTATTGAAGTTTTAAAGAATTTTACAAGTCAAGTGCCGTCTCCTACTGGAGGAATGAAAAGGTAAACTTGGGTTTTCTTTAGTCCAGCCAAAACTTGGCCTATAAATCTCTGGTGTCTCAACTGGTGAAACGAACTGGCGAAAAGCCGGTCATGCCCATATTGTGAGTGGGTTGACCGTTGGCCAATCTAGTTAGGCGTTCTGTTCTTGACATCGCCTGGGAACGAATCTGAGCAATATCTCTCCCTGGATGATTTCGCTTGTTCTTGGCGGCAGATGGGAAGGTGTTATCTTTCTTCATACAGCCTGAACTCTGCCTAGTGTCATCTTTAGTTTAAATATAAACACAACCTATATACAGTATGCCGGAAAGGGGGGGGGGGGGGAGTGCTCCGTGGGGATGGATTCCCACCATCTATATTCTGTCTTCTTGATGCGGTAAGAGGGTTTACAATGGGCTATCGCTTTTGTCTTTTGGCCGATAGGGTAGCCATTGGATCGAATGATTGCTAGTCTTCGGGATGAAGCCAGAGAATAAAGAGAGCTCTTTATAGCACTGGAAAGAGACAGGGCTCATCTACACCTATGGCTTGTGCAGGGCAATGCCGGTGCATTGGGGCCGACAGCTCAGTCGAGAGCGGCGGCCGGAGGGGGTGGTATCTTCTTTCTTATTCTTGCTGGGAATGGGGAAACGACACTTCTTTACATACAGAAATGTACCCACACAACACCACAAGAGCTTTGTCGTGAGAAGGCAGGGTTTGCAAGTGAGAGGGAAGCATGGACATGAATGTGCCCAATAATAATAAAGGCTTGGTATGAGTGTGGAGAGTGAGTCTTATATGCAAAAAGTTCCTAGGGTCAAACGACAGGACCTCGTCAAGCTGAAGGCCTAGTCTAGGAAAGACGCCGCCAATCCAGGACCTCTTGTCAGGTCAGGCCAATTCAATCAGGGCTCTTGATTAGTATTATTATGTATATATTTTGTTATGGCAACTGATGTGCTGAGACCATTAGGAGTCTCCATGTCGGCTGTACCAGAAGTTTAGGCTGGAGACTCTCACAAATGTTTGTCCTTTCCAGGGTCCTTCTTTTGGAAGTATGAACAGAGCTGAAGGTCTCGACAGGGCTCTACGCAGAAAGTATGTTTAGGACGATGCCATGTCAAGTTTTGGGCCATGCCAGGTCTAAGGGTATGATCTCTACGAGATAGAGCCACTGCTGACCTTGAAAGAATGACCATCAGCTGTACTGACACATCACCAGTCATCTCGATACGCTAGGATCGAGTCCTTTTGTATTATTGGCTGGACCCCGCCAATCACTCAGACACACCCATTATTATATAAGAACTGTTCTCCATGATATTATTTCCTACCCGACATTATGCCAAGTGATTCCATGGCACTTCCCTAGAACATTTGATTACTATAGACTGTGGTCCATGGAGACTTGGAAGCTTGATTCTACAGCGGCCTGTTGTTCCTACAACCGATCGGGAAGGAGGATACTACCGAAGGACCTAATCGGTGAGGCAGATGTCGACTGACGGGACTTGGTAGTACTCTTCGGTCTATGAGGAAAAGCCATGAGGCTCTGTGCCTGAACTTTATCCTTGTTGTGTCTGTTTAGAACTATCTGTTTTATCTGCCTTAATGTTTTCCTGTGCTGTTCTTTATTAGGTTAATAACATTACTTTCAAATTATTCTGACGATCGCCATGTTATCTATGCGTCAGCCAGAAAGACACGCCAGGGAATAGGTCCTGAGGTCGAAAGAAAGAGTGACACTGAGTCCGGGGGAACGGAGGAGGGTTGGCAAGTAAAGACCTATCCCAGCCAGGGCTATAGAAGATTATTTAAACATTGTGACAGGGCTATTTGGGACTCTCCACGTAGCTTGTTACACTTCCTTTGGAGTAGAACTGCAGCTATCCATCGTACAAGGTGAGGGTGCACTTTCAGTCTGAGGAGGGTTTGCATCAAGTGCTCGAAAGATACTCTGTTATATGCGTCATCTAAGTCTATGGCGGCCGCACATGTCTCTTCTCTGACCTGAAATCCTTCGTAAACATCTTGAGCAAAGACCGCCGCATTCAGCCATGACTCTTTGTTACGTCTGTATCCTCCAAGTGTGGGCGGGAAGCAGCCGAGCTGTTCCAAGTCCCAAGCAAGTCTGTGTGCTACAATTTTCTCGATAAGCGGTGTT